>JACXGM010001570.1:0-28375 GCA_016801145.1 Umbra pygmaea
CAGTGTCATCGTACTAGAGACCACACCCATCAGGATGGGAGCAGTGTCATTGTACTAGAGATCACACCCATCAGGATAGAAATGTTTCACCATGGGATGAAGTTGATCACTCAGAATTACTTTGTAATGATTAGCAGTGACCCTTTCCTCTAAGTTGAGTGGACACAAATCATGCTTTGACAATAAAATCTGCTTTAATTATGTTCATCCACACTTGTATTTCGGTTTAGGTAAATGTAAGCAGGTTTGTTTACATGGTCTGATGTCCTGGATTTTAGAACATTCCAGTCTTTAAGTGTCTCAACCCACTCAGTTCACCTGGTCAGAGAGCTAGTGTCATTTCGGGTAGGAACACAACTTGACGGCAATTAATGATATTGTAAGTATCAATTTAGTTTTATCCTATTGTAAAACCTGCATACTGTTAATCATCTTCAAAGTAGCAAACGAGCAGGTCTATTCATAAGGCAGATACTGTAAGCATAACAGTGTTTGTATGCTGCAGTGTCAACAACTCTTACTAGTGTATTCATAAGGTAAACATATGTATGCTAGATACCTATAAAATTATTTACCCCACGCTATAGAGCCCAAGAGTCACGTACGCATCGCTGTCGACTTCCTTGGTGTTTCTAGGCAGAAAAAGCCGTCTGACAATCCATGGACTGATGTTGGCGTACTGCAATGACGTTGTACAGGTGGCTAATGAACGTGTCAACAAACAAGACGTCACACGGAGCCCCAACGTGGTTGGCTCAGAAATGGACCATGCAGACGGACTTCTTACATGCGGTTGCTATGCAGGTTGTTGAATTTGTCTTCTCAGTTTTCAGTGACAATGACGGTTCAAGCACAATTCCGAGAGGCATCAAGCTGCAGCCCCGCAGACCCACCTCTGGAATTCCCGAAGTAGAAAACTGGACGGTCTTCAGTATTGAAAAGTAGAATGTTTAACTAATGCCTTCTACCAACTATAGAGTATCTTTTTAATCTATTTGTCAGTAGTAACCCCACATATCTGACATTGTACTGAGAATAACGTACAGTTTTCTAATACCAAGAGTACCGCTAAATGAAGCCTAACCACTAAGTAACGCACGTAATGGAATGTCCCTAATATTTAATGGTCTGCGTCGACGTCAACGTCATTACGTCGATGAGGAAGTGAACACGTGTGGTGGTGAATAGGAAGGCAGAATCCACGCTTGCTGAGAGGCCACAAACCTTGCAAAGGTAAATTCAGTTTTGTTTACATAGTTAATCCGATATTTCGTAAATATTAAAAAGTAGGTATATAAATATACTATTTATGAGAGCGAGTTATTGGTCTTGGATTGTCGTCTTGGTGAACTAGCGCTACTTAACTAGCTAGCTACTTCTGTGAATTAGATGCAACTTTCCATCAAGGCGATCCGCTAACTACTTAGTTGAGTCATGATTAGCCAACTACACGGACTGCGATATAATTTATAATTGTAGCTAACAGTTTTTTTTCTCCTAACTATGTCCTGTTGTATCTACCTAACTTTACTTATGGATATTTGTCATTGTCTGGCCAACCCAAGTTGAATATCAAACTGGCTAGGCCCCATACAAAAGGGAAACCTACATATCACAAGGCGCTTTATATCTCCCTTTAGAGTCACTATAAAATATGATCATAGAGATGGCTAGAAGAGTTTACATGTGAGAATGTGTGAACATTGAATGCAACACTAGTCAGCTAGGAACTTCTAAAGCCCTGTTGGACTTTTGATTGCAATTTAAAATGGTTCACCAGAAGTAAACAGCCACTGAGTTAAAAGATAAATAACATTCCTCTCCATGCACCACTTGCATGTTCTTCTGCGCTTCAGACATTTGTACAAAATAATTTGTGACCAAAAGCTAAGGAAATAAAAATGGAGGGCAAAATGACAAGTAGAGTCTCTGGTAGGTCAAAGGAATCAGTGTGGATGCAGACTTGAAAACGACGTGCCAGCACTGCAATATTCTATGTATTATTTAAATGTTGCATTTAGAAGACACTTATTCAGATCATTTTATAGTAAGTACAGGGACATCCACCTGGAGCAACTTAGGTTACGTACCTTGCCCAAGGAGACAGCAACATTTGGCAAAGTCTGGAATTAAACCGGCAACCTTCCGACTACAAATCTGATTTCCTAACCGCTGAGCCATCTGATGCAACTTTGCAGTTTAAAACAAAAGCTTGAAGATGTGGGGCCAATTAATGTGCCAATTATGACATGTACTTTAAGGTTTGGGTAGTGTAAAATATGAAAAAACATTTATCAATTTGTGAGGCTTGTAAATGTACAGTTGTGCTCAAAAGTTTGCATACCCTGACAGAAATTAAGTTTCGGCATTGATCTTGACAAGATGACTGTTCGTGCAAAAAATCTGACGGTAATGTAAGGATAGTGATTACTGATAACAGAAATCACCCAAATGACCCTGATTTACATACCCTTGAATGTTTGGCCTTGTTGCAGACACACAAGGTAAAATTAGTGTCTGTGTATAAATAGGCAACGAGTTTGTTAGCACTCACATGGATGCACTGAGCAGGCTAGATACTGAGCCATGGGGAGCAGAAAAGAAATGTCAAAAGATCTATGTAACAAGGTACTGGAACTGCATAAAGTTTGAAAAGGGTATAAATAGATATCCAAAGCCTTGCAAATGCCAGTCCGTACTGTTCAATCACTTATTAAGAAGTGGAAGATTCGGGGATCTCTCGATGCCAAGGTCAGGTAGACCAAGAAAGATTTCAGCCAAAACTGCAAGAATAATTTTTCAGGATACAAAAAAAACACAGGTAACTTCGGGAGATGTATAGGTTGCTGTGGAAAAAGACAGTGTGGTTGATTCGAGGTGCACAATACGATGATGCTTAAACAAAACTAACTGCATGGTCATGTTGCCAGAATGAAGCCTTTACTGTGACAGTGACACAAAAAAGCCTGGTTACGATATGTCTGACAATACCTTGACACAGCTCACAGCTTCTCGCACACTGTGATTTGGAGTGATGAGATCAAAATAGAGCTTTGTGGTCACAACCATAAGTGCTATGTTTGAAGAGGGGTCAACAAGGCCTATAGTGAATAGTATACCATCCCCACTGTGAAGCATGGTGGTGGCTCACTAGGGCTAAAACGATTAGTCGACATTATCGACAACGTCGACAATAAAAAATTCTCACAGTAGATTTTGAGCAGTGTTTTGGGTTGTTGAAATATCCAGCCCCAGCGTAACATTATTCTCAATTATCTGCTGATATGGAGTGGAATACATGCCACCCGTAACTTTAACAAGATTTCCAGTACTGGCACTGGCCACACAGCCCCACTGCATGATGGAACGTCCACCAAATTTTACTGTGGGTTAGGGCTGTCAGGGTATACTGGAAAACACTTAAAACCGGTCTTTATGTATGTATCGGTTTTCTATATTCGTTACCGGTATTTTGTCATTCCGCCAGCTGCAACAACTGTGAATAATCTTATTTTGTAATAAACCGCGCCCCTAGAAACTTAATGCCCACTGCGTGACGCACACAAACACATGTGAGAAACAAACACCTGGAAGTTAGATAAACGGTGAAAAAAAACAATGGAGGGTGCAGGTAGAATTATCTGCGCAGCAGCAAGCAAAAAATGTGTTGTTAAAAAGGGTGCAACGTCGATAGTGTGGACATGGTTTCGTTTTAAGACCTTATTTGAAAACTATTCTTTCTAAAAAAAACTCTGGCCAAAGTGGAGATTTTGCAAAACTCAGTTTGCACGTTTGCATTTAAACTGAGGAAAACTGAGGTTTAGACAGCCGACGTCACAGTATGCGCCAGAACAGGCACTTGCACCAAAAAGGCGACCTATCTTTACATTTTCATTTGGCTAATTTTGGGAATCTCATTGGCTAATGTGGACTTCAGCCTTTCGTTACACTGCCACCTACACCTTTGGCATGCTCTTGACGGCATATACACGCTTGGTTCCATTAGCGCCTGCACTAAGCCACTCGACCCATGTTATAACAAGGGAAACAAGCTTAGGAGGGTTGTTTGGCTCGAGGTCAAGGGCTATTTTTCCATGCCCAGAACCTGTGAAACCAATCTGATTGTCAGTTCTATACCAGTAGTTAATCTGGTTAAATGACAGTGGGACTTTTTTGTAATTCATAAACCTAAGCCCTTATTTGAAGCTGAATCTTGTTTTGGTTGAATTCTTGTCATACTTGAATATTTACATTATTTTGTTATTCTTTTTGGTATCATTCATCAGCCTTTGCAATTTATTTCAGTTATTTATTGTGTTATTTATTTTCAATGTGGTGGTGCCATAACATGCCACGGTTCAGTACTTAAGCCTTAGACAGTGGATAGGCTTGTTTTTTTGCAAAGTTATTTATTAGTATTCCTGCATTTAATAAAGATTTAAACAATAGCACTACTTTTACTTACTCGGTCTTGTTTATTGGTGTTCCAACAAAAATCTTAACGAACAAAGCTACTTAAAACTGCTTTGCTTAGAATTATTTCAACCCATTATTTAAAACATCAAATACCGTTAAATACCGTGATACCGTCAAACATTTGAAAAATATCGGGCTATTAAATTTAAGCCATACCTCCCAGCCCTACTCTCGGTAGCAAGTGTTTGTCTTGGAAAGCTGTGTTCTTTTGCCGCCATGTATAACACCCCTTGTTGTTATGACCAAATAACTCCATATTTGTTTCATCAGTACACAGCACCTTTCAAAATGAAGCTGGCTTTTCCAAATGTGCTTTTGCATACCTTAAGTGAGTGTTTGTGGCATGTGTGCAGAAAAGGCTTCTTCCACATCACACTCCCGTACAGCTTCTCCTTGTGCAAAGTGTGCTGAATTGTTGGACGATGCACAGTGACACTATCTGCAGCAAGATGATGTTGTAGGTAGGGATGGGCATTCGATTACATTTTCTTCATCGATCGTCTGGAGAATTGACTATCGACTAATCATTAATATTTTTACATTAAAATTCATTACTTAAATTTTTATAAATTAAAAATCCAGTGAAAATACAAAAATACAGTGTGTATTTCCTCGATGAGATCTTTATTACAAGAAGATCAACTTGTGGCAGTTAAACTGAACGTTCGGTTAGCCTAAACTTGAAGATGTTATGCACTGCGATGCTCTAAAAGCAGCTGCAAGCCAGCGTTCTTCGAGACCCTAGTTTGTTCCTAAATAATAAAGAATCATGTTAAACAATAACTTAACCTAAAACATAATAGCTTCTTAGATCTGGCAGGTTTTGTCAAAATGTAACTCAAAACTATTCAAGGCACGGAGTCGAGAAAGCTTCTTATTAAATTAGGCTACTTAACAAAGCCTCATAAAAAATAACTAGTAACTCACATACAACTTCTGCATCAGTCTACTGATTTTTGTTGAGAAAGATAAGCATTGACATGATCTGGGGTCAGACACAACCGCAACCTGGTGTCCGTCAGTTAGGGCTGTGCAATTAATCAAATTTTAATATCGATTTCAATTTCAGCTCCTAATGATCACAAAAACAGTGTAATCAAGAAAAAACGACTATTTGTACATTGCATTTTCTAAGAACTCTTATTTTTGTCTTGTATTCGAATGACACTCACAAGCGCACTTTTTTGTCTATGGTCAAAAGGCAGAGTATTGATCTATGGTCTAAAGTATTTTATATATTACAGCAAGGTGATTGCAGCAGCTCCATGAGTTTACCTCACAGCAACGCAGGTACTTTGTTTGTTAATTAGCTTATCAGCTTTTTTTGTTTGAGTCTTGTTTAGGATATTTTATTTGTGTCCTTGCAGCGTTGTTTACTGAAACATTTTTCTTCAGTTCTAGATTGCGCATCTCAGTACCGAAGCAACGGAAATAACGACCCACCACTATCATAGAGACGTTCTTGGTTTCATTAGCACAGGTGTAGTGTAGAGCCATGTATTACTTTTGAACATTTATTCTACTGACCGAAGAGCCAGGCTTCGTGGAGTTACTTCTATTCAGTAGTTTGTTTGAACTGCTGTTTGCAATTCTACAGCAGACTTAATTAAGCACAGTGATCGTGCGCACATGAAAAACCTGCAGGCAAAATAGAAAATAAGATAAATTTAGAAGTGCTAATTTATTTAGTATAATAAATAACTTATTTGCAAATATAATTGAAAGACATTGCTGTCTAATCAAATCCAAACATTCAAATAAACTGTGTGCTGGTCACCCTCAGAATATTTTCACTGTTTTTCAAAATCAACAAATGCAAATTTCCAAAGTCAATGAGTAATCGATTTAAATAATCGTGATTTCAATATTGACTATAATAATCGTGATGATGATTTTTTTCCATCGAGCACCCCTACCGTCAGTCCAGCCGCCAAAAAGACCCGCTCTGGGGACTGACGTTGCCAGGATGCACAGATACCTCCACGCTAACTTGGCCAGCCTGGGGACAGTGTAGCTATGTGAGCAGAGTTGAGTGTTTGGAAATCCCGCTCCTAGCTCACCGAGCGGTTGTTGTGCTCCGCTCCACCACTACACATCGTTTTAAATCGCTCCACTCAAACCCGCACATTGCTCACATTAAAAAAATAATGGTACACCAAATTTGCTCCAAGAATTTTTTAAGTCATTACAATATTAACAAAACACATGACTTGAATTGTTATAACGTTGTAAAATAAACATGAGTGTGACCATGTACACGAAAAAACAAACAGTTTTTAAAGTACAGTACTATACAAATGTTAATACAAGACAGTGCAATCTCAGCCTACATTACATTTTTAAATGTATTTTCTATATTGTGAAGATAAATTAAAATGTTAACAAACTTAAAGATTCTATGTGGGCATACAACAAAAATAGACTATAATGTAATACAAAGACAATTAACGAAATGTTTTAATTGCTCGTTTTATAATTGTCTAACCAGTAGATACTGTATGCACCTCGTTCCTTTCTGTTCGCATGTGCACGCATACAATATCGTGCTTGCAAGAGAGAGCCTATGTCTTTTCATATTCCGTGAAGACATTAGTCGTGGCCACTATATAGGCTAGCTAACCTCACTCCCTCTCTTGCACTTGGCCCCTTTCATTTTTGTAGGTAATTTGGATTTTGCACTATGTTTTGTTAGTTTATTAAAGTATTTAGCAAACTCCATGATGACACATTAACAATGTGCACTAGCCAGGAAAGTAACCTACAAGTGTATAGGCTCATTAGGCTGGGCATGTCCTGACCATGTGAAGTGAGCGCTACTGGAGCGATATTGAGCAAGAGCCTTCTGGGCCAATCCCACTCCGCTCCACTCACATACTCTGCCTGGGGAACCTGATTCCTTGTCATGATTACTTTTGAAATCAAAACGTAAACTTGCAATCAAATATTGCCCTCGGGTGGTAAAATCTTTAATTGCTGCCACACAGTGAAATTCATTTAATTGCTTCAAAACATATACGCAATGCAACCTGCATTAGTTTAATCGATAACAAATTAACGTTGTCGACAAAACTCTTAATTATCAGTCATCAATCGTCTATTAACCATGCCCCTCCCTAGTTGTAGGTCTTTGGAGGTGGTCTGTGGGCTGTTTTGACCGTTCTCAGCATCCTTCGCCTTTGCAGCGTCCTTTGCCTGCAATATTTTCCTTGGCCTGCCACCTCTGGCCGTAACAAAAACTGTGCATGTGGTCTTCCATTTCCTCACTATGTTCCTCACAGTGGACACTGACAGCTTAGATCTCTGCGATAACTTTTTGTAGCCTTCCCCTAAACCATAATGTTTAACAGTGTTTTTGTTTTCAGGTCATTTGAGAGTTGTTTTGAGGCCCCCATTTTGCCACTCTTCAGAGAATAGTCAAAGAGAACAAAAACTTGCAATTGGCCACCTTAAATACCTTTTCTCATGAATGGATGCATCGGTCTGAGGTTCAAGGCTTAATAAGCTCATAACCAATTATGTGTTCCAAGTTATCAGTACTAGGTAGTTACAGGTATTCAAATCAACAAAATTACAAGGGTGCCCAAGTTTATGCACTTGTCTAATTTCATTTTGATGCATATTGCACATTTTGTGTTAATCTATTTCACTACCAAAATATTACTGTGTCCTTCAGTTATTTGATAGATAATAATGAAATTTTTGATCCAAACACCCAATTATTTATAAATGAAAATCATGGAAATTGTCAGGGGTGCCTAAACATTTGCATATCACTTACCTCCAGGGGTGTACGTAATTGGAGCACAACTGTAAAGGAGTATTATTTTGTTGATATTTAAATGTGAATTTATTTAATTCACAAGTTTGTCCCAATATTTACAAGTTGAGCCCACAGTGTCAAACACAATTGAGGAGGGTACTCAATTATCATTTGGGTATACCAATAGTGATATTGACTAAACTTGGCTGTGGCCTTCCTGTGTTGAAGCTGATGTCATAATGGTCAGGTTAAACAGACACATTTATTGATGGATAGCTAGTTATGCCAGTGTAGCAGAGTTAAGATCATTCCATATGCTCATTCCACAGCTAGCTTGAAATATTATAAATGGGGTTATAAAATAAGGGTATACGACGAGTTGGGCCTGGTAAACTGTCATTGGAGGAAGCCTTTCTTATGAACTGCTATTTGGGATTAATAAAGTAATCTACTTAACAGAAAGTATTTCATATTGTATATTACTGGGTTATGCCTGGCTTACTCTACAGGAGTTTTAGGATGATTCATGACAGATTTTCCCTTCCCGAGAATCAGAGAAATAATCCTGTCAAGGACCTCGATCGGTTCCGATGTTCCGCGCAGATTATCTGGTAATGTGAGGCATTTACAGATTGAATCATACACCTCCCGATCTGCTTTTACAGAAATCGGGCTTGCCCCAGTCATATCAAACATGTTTGATATTTCTCGGGATGAGCAAGATTGTGATTACTTCACTACTGTCGCAATAGCATATAGGAAACAAGTCTACGACGAGACGGAATTGCAACATGGATCCGTTGGACTTCGGAGATGGAGGAACATCTCGTTTTCGTTTAGTTTTTACTTTGGATAAAAAATAAGTTGTAGCACTACCTAATTATTTGAGATGATTTGTTTAACTTCTTTTGAATGGAAGTTCCCCAAATTAGAAGTGCAACCCAATATATATAAAAATGCATTAGGCACGTTTGGTAAAAGGTGGAAAATTACAGTACAGAGCAATATTGTAAAATAATACAGTGAAATTGTTATGGCAGTACTTTGTTGATGGATGGATAGATGGATGGATAAACGTTTGCAAACCCTGTATAAAATTATTTTTCAGTGTCCATTTTTAGTTTACATCCACTTTCCCGCTTCCGATCTGCTGCATAGATCACGTGAGGTGCTTTCTCTGGCTCGATAATCTTAATAACATTTTGTAGTGTGTGATGCGCCACGATTTTCAAATCTTGTAGTGTGAACATGTTTAAGATTTGAGGGAAGAAAATCAGCAAATATTTTTTTTAAGTGTGTGCTGCAACCAGATTTCAAAATCAGTTAGGATTTAAAAACTCCTGTAGTGTGAGCCGGGCATAAGTGGGCAAAAAAAACACTCATTCAATTCCACATTTCGATCAGTATTGTGTAATTGATTTCTTTCAGTAACTGCACAGACACATTGATGACTTGGTCATCTGCTCTGGGTGTGGACATGGATCTCTCTTTAAACAAAGTATTGACAGGAAAACTGATGGATACTAACAACAGAAATGTTGTTTTCCAATCTTGATAATTTAATGTATTTACCAGCTAGTTGTTGTTATCACTGTAATGTTTAATATCATCACAGCTAGCAAGGATTGAGAATTATCTTCTGGACCCACTTTGATTCCCTTTGATTTTGCTAGCACATGCTTGTCTTTCATCACCACTTTTCTTGTTGTGCCCTATGCATCATTGGTAGAAACATATTGATAGTTGGCCAAAAGTTACTAGCTAGTAAGTCTCTTGACATATTATTTTGTTTCAGAACTTCTCCAGCAACTGTAAAACGTCCAACATGGCTGTCCGAGCATCTTTCGAGAAGAACAATGAAATAGGATGCTTTGCCAAGTTAACAAACACATACTGTCTTGTTGCAATTGGTGGGTCAGAAAACTTTTACAGGTAAGACAATTGTGGCATTTCTTTTTTTCCTTTCAACTACCCTCTGATTCATTGGGATATTTAATTATTATCTAGGGGCCAATTCAGAATGCTGATTTGCTTCTATGTAAATTAAAAGGCAGAGAGGGTTGTGGTGTGTACACTGCATTCCAAATTATTATACAAATTGGAATTAAGTGTCAAACATTATATATTTTGTTTTTGACACCTGTGATAATCAGTTTGCCAGGTGAGCCCAATTAAAGAAAAAGTACTTAAGAAGGATGTATCATATTATTAAGCAGGCCACAGGTTTCAAGCAATATGGGAAAGAAAAAGGATCTCTCTGCTGCGGAAAAGCGTCAAATAGTGCAAGGCCTTGGACAAGGTATGAAAACATTAGATATTTCACAAACTTAAGCGTAATCATCATACTGTAAAGAACCGTGCCTTCCCTAGCAAGATCATCTTCATGCATGACGATGCACCATATAATGCTGCAAAGACTACCTCTGTGTCATTGGCTGCTATGGGCATAAAAGGAGAGAACTCAGTGTGGCCCCATCCTCCCCTGACCTCAACCCTATTGAGAACCTTTGGAGCATCCTCAAGCAAAAGATCTGAGGAAGGGAAGTAGTTTGCATCAAAACAGCAGCTCTAGGAGGCTATTCTGACATCCTGCAAAGAAATCCAAGCAGAAACTCTCCATAAACTCAAGTTCAATGGATGCAAGAATGTTGAAGGTGATATCAAAGAAGGGGTCCTTTATTTCAGTAAGTATGACCTCCTAATGCTGCAAATTCAACAAATGACCATTTTCAGTTCTTTACAACCTATAAAATTGTTCTGGATAAGAGCATTAGCTAAATGACTAACATGTAAATGTACCAAGGCTGAGAGCTGTTGGTATGCACAAATAATTACGGTGTGCCTGGACGCAGTGCTTAGCTGTGGGGTATTGGCATTTATCACAGACCGGTGCAAATAGAGTTTGGGAACCATTGCCTGAAGCTAGCTTCATAGTGCAAACAGAGGGTCTTATGGACAAATCTGAGATTTTGCTTATATGATGGAACATCTGGCTACCTAACTATCCCATGGTAGACTGTTTAAAGTTATGACAGTCTTTGTGTCAATTTGGGGTTAATGTATACACTTTGGTTTTGAGTGTGTCAGAATGCCATTGGGGGATAATAGATTGGTCTATTTGACATGTGTCCCATGTCTCTGTTTATATATAGGGGTGTGGCACACAGCAGTAACAAAACCTGACAAAGATCTTTGTAGATCAAAACATTGTAATTTTAGGGCAAATAACAACAATACGTGGTGGAGCATACACGTTTGTTTTTATTTTACCCGATATATTCATAGCTCTGCACCCGATTTAGGATGTGTGTTTGATCTAACCCAATCCAGTATTGATTTTATCGCAATATTTTTTTTGCCAATATTAGTATCAATTCTCAAACCCAAAAATCAAAATTTTGTTAGAATTTTTTTTAGTAAGCAAAGCAGTAAAAAGATCAACAGACAATGCTAATAAATATGGACATATTTGTCTAGAACACATTAATCTGTCTATTGTATTGACAAAGTATTAAGGTTACATTTCCAGAAAGCACAACACGTTCAGAATATTACACTTCAAGGCAATTCGCATGTTCGTCACAGTCTCCCGGCTTTAAGACTGATACTAACAAGGAGATTGCAAACCTCACTATTCACTTGCATGTCATTACCCATTCGTTGTCAATAGGCCACACCGTGCATTGTGGGTAATACATGTTATGCAACTACTTGACAACAGAAATGTGATTCGTTGTCTGTCTCTTTTGAATTTCTCTTTCAGACAGGAAACAAGCAAAGCAATTTTTTTTACCAAGTTCGACATGATGCTTTTTAATACCTGTACTGATTTGCACTTTTGAGTGATTTTACAAATATTTGTTTTTAAATATGAAGGCAAGACTTATCTTCTCTGCAGCTAGTATGCAGCTTGCCAGTCCACACACTTTATACAACACATTGTTGCAGCTTGTCTTAAAGTAGCTACAAGCCTTTGTAACCATATTAATTTATTGAAGCAAATTATTTTCTGTCCTACAGAATGTGGAGAAACGACAGGCTCTCTGGGTAATATGTCAGTAAATTGGTAATTGCGGGCAAGGCAGAAAAATGATGACGCCACGTCTGTTGAATTCCACACAGCAAGGAGTAAAAGTTAGTCTGTCCAATAATTGATAGGCCTAAATAATTTTCAAAAACGTGAGAGATTTGGATGGTAATAAATTGAGTACATGTATATTACTGGGTATGTGATCTACTGTATATCGTTGTTTTTCCTTTTAACTTTGTGCTTAGCATCACATAATTGTCGTATAATTTGATTTGCCTACTGAATGTCTTATGTACTCAAAAACACAATATTGGTTTATCTGGTTGGATGCTAATTATTTGATATTTTACATTGTGTTATTTATTTGAACACTACTTGTTGATTATATTCGCAAGTGAGACTGGGCTATTCAGACAAGAAAAAAACACTTGAATGTATAGGCCAGTTTGAATATTGAAATACATGTTGAACCACAAGTTTTTTCGCATACCCACTAACATCATAAGAAATTTCCATGCCATATTTATAATATTTATTACTTCTGCTGTTGTACACTCTGGATCACTGTTCAGTACATAGTGTATTGCTATTATTATTATTGTTATTATTGTCTTAAAATTTCTTCCTATTGTATATAATCTTTTTAAGCCCACTGTGTAGATGTGTCGAGCCATGTCACAAGAATTTCTCTGCATAGGATGATGTGATGTCATTCGATGCATATGACAAATGAACAACTTTGACATCATGCGGGTTATCTGCGTGAAGTATGAGGGTGCAATGTTAATCATGGGTGCATTCTTTATGCACTAAAATACAGTAAATGTATTTTCAACCAGCCTTGTCTATAGTTCCATTACACTTGATTTTTGAATCCCACTCATGACATGTAGCACATTGGCCTAGACAAACAAGGCTTGATCCTCAGAAAAGAGCTTGGATGAAATGACCATGAAAAACAGAAAAGTGAAGTTGTATTTAAGGCTTTATTATGTTAGTCTTCTGCAGGAAGTGTTGTTGCACAACGAGCATGGCTGTCATGGTAACATTTAAAATATGATTACAGTGTCTTTGAAGGCGAGTTATCAGAAACCATCCCAGTCGTACACGCCTCAATAGCAGGATGCCGGATAATTGGGAGAATGTGTGTGGGTGAGTAGCTCTGCAACGTAGGTCAACCAGCTCGGCTCTGCAAGTGTACAAAGAAATGTTGAGCGATTGCATATTTAATTACAGACCCTGCTTAACATTTCATGGAAAGTGTTATGCAATTAAAAGCAACAATACTTAATAATAATATTATTATTATTATTATAAAAAATAAATGAAGTTAGCCCAGCTAGCAGTGCTCAATATCACAGTAACTTTACCTTCCAGGGAATCGACATGGACTCCTGGTGCCCAACAACACCACTGATCAGGAATTGCAGCACATTAGGAACTGTCTTCCGGACACAGTTAAGATCCAGAGGGTAGAGGAAAGGCTCTCGGCGCTGGGGAACGTCATCGCCTGTAACGACTATGTGGCTCTGGTGCATCCGGACCTGGACAGGGTGAGAGACAACCGTTCCATGCCCTCTTACAAATTGTCATTGTGATTTTTACAGGATTTTTATTACAGGATAACAAGTCTGACTGGCCATTTTACACCTGGAAAACTTACACTGGAATCCTCGAACCAAGACAGAAAACCTCCAATGCCCATCCCTTGTAGATGGTCTGCAGGAGTTGACCCGCTTCCCTTGTTTGTTTAGGAGACAGAAGAGATCCTGGCGGACAGTCTGAAGGTGGAGGTGTTCCGGCAGACTGTAGCAGAGCAGGTTTTAGTGGGAAGCTACTGTGCCTTCAGCAACCAGGGGGGACTGGTTCACCCAAAGACCACCATAGAAGACCAGGACGAGCTGTCCTCCCTACTCCAAGTTCCTCTGGTGGTGAGTGGTGGTGGGGTCAACTCAGACATGTTCTTCATTAATACGTGGAAACACCATTATATAACTGAGCTCCACAACACGGGTCGTGGGTTTGATTTCCATGAGCGGCAAAAAACATGAACATATTTGCACTTAACACTGAACGTCACACTCAGTACGTGCGTGTCCGCTAAAATAAAACATTTGCTATTAAGAAATGTGATGATAGATTTACTTTCTAATTAAGGTTGATATATTTACAATGTACGGAAGTGTCATGGGGGGGGTTACATCAAGCCCAACATTAGTTTTTTTCCTGTCCCAGGCAGGAACAGTGAACCGTGGCAGTGAAGTCATCGCTGCAGGGATGGTGGTGAACGACTGGTGTGCCTTCACCGGGCTGGACACCACCAGCACAGAGCTGTCTGTCATCGAGAGCGTGTTCAGATTGGGCGAAGCACTGCCCAGCACCATCGCCACGACGATGAGAGACACTTTGATTGACAGGTGAGTGAAACCTCCCAACACCATGACAAACTGATCACATTCACCAGTCAAAGGTTACTTCATTTTCTGATTTGAAAAACTATTGATTTAAGAATGCCAACCGTGTTGTTAATACTGACCCAGAACCATAAAATGCTCATTTCTACCAGTTAGTGTTGCAGTCCTCTAATATCATATTTTTCTTTTATGAAGCAGCCTATTTCATACATTTATACACACAATTTTTCTAACGCCATCTGACTTTCATGAAAGCACAAGCAATAGACCAGTGGTTCTGTGAGTTTTTAGCTCGCGCCCCCTGTTTAATATCCTCAATTGGCTCCCACTGGGAAGGAAAATTGGCGGCAGTTGTATTAATATGTTGTAGGTAGTTAACGTCTTCTTGATGCAATACTTATTTCAAATAGGATAGCAGTGTAACAATTATGGCTTGTATTGGCCCAATTAAAAAGTCTACTTGCTGGACCAATGATGCTGTTGAATGCACTCAGTACGTGATGGAAGATGTTAACATAGCTAATGTCATGGTGACTGAAGCACTTTCCTTTATTACATTTTTTATTGAAGCTAAGACATACAACCCTAGTAAAACAGTCCTTGAGGATTTTCTATAACAATTAGATCCTAATTCTGGTAGAATTCTCTTTACAGGGTTTTTATACGGTGATATGGTTCCAAATTATGTTTATTTGAAAATCCAAAATGTCTGAGTAGGGCAACTATAATGGAAAATATATATGACATGAAAAAAAAACGATTACTTCTATCAAAACTAAATTAACCCTTTATGAATTTTTATTAAAAATAGTTACTAAAACTTATCAACAGAACAACTGACATTTGTTCTAGAAGGTTTAGATGACAGTGACAACGTAGAAAATGTTAAATGTACACTGGTCAACTAAGGTGCATTGTAATTCTCATTTTAAGTTATGTTATGTACATTTAATATACATAAGTGATACTAACAATGTTAGCACACACCTGCCCAATTCACCCCACAGTGAAAAAAATGAGCCTGATGTTGGGAAAACAACATTTTGGATATCAAGACATGGGCTATGTTTTTTTCCTTTCTGTTTAGCATTTTACTCACCCCATGCTTTGGGGAAACATTTTGTTATGCAGACTCTGATCTACAGTGAGGTTCAGGAGGAACATTGGCTCCTTTCTTTATTAGATATTGTGAAAATGTAGAATGTCAGCTTTAATTTGAGACTAGTTTACTTGCATCCCTATTGTGGGAACCGTCCCCTCATTTCAGATGAGCAAAATTCACCTCATAATATGCATTAAGTGACAGCTAGATTGGCTAGCTGTTTCTGAAGCTCAAGTCTCTGGGGTACCCCTCAGATGGGTTTGATTCAAGTCTCTGGGGTACCCCTCAGATGGGTTTGATTCAAGTCTCTGGGGTACCCCTCAGATGGGTTTGATTCAAGTCTCTGGGGTACCCCTCAGATGGGTTTGATTCAAGTCTCTGGGGTACCCCTCAGATGGGTTTGATTCAAGTCTCTGGGGTACCCCTCAGATGGGTTTGATTCAAGTCTCTGGGGTAATCCTCAGATGGGTTTGATTCAAGTCTCTGGGGTACCCCTCACATGGGTTTGATTCAAGTCTCTGGGGTACCCCTCAGATGGGTTTGATTTATGAAAACACTGATGACATCACAAATCACATTTTTGTTTGGAGGTCTTTTTTATGCACAATAAATATTTTGCTCATCTTTTATTTACATTCAATTGTGTTTTATATACATATTACTTTTTTACACCTGGAGAAGTAAAAACAAAATGGCATGTTTAAGGAGTGATATTCTCTTAAATACTTACAGGTGGCTTTTTTTGAGACATTAAACAACAACTGCAAATAAAATATTACACTGCTGCACCATTTCTAATATGAAATACTTTTTCTCTTTTCCAGCCTCACATAAGGAGCCATTAAACCTTGAATGAACAGGCATCTATGAAAAACTGTTGCAGGTGGACATTTCATCTAACACATCCCCACGTGTAATATGGTTAACACCTTTCAATTTTAAGCACTGGAAGTGTGTATTGTATATCCAATGCTAGTGTTCATTATTCATTAAACCTTCTCTATAGCTATGTATGGGATTTAAATGTTAACTGGCCCAACTGAATGAAGATTTTTCTAAATATAACTGTCCTGAATATAAAATTTGAGTTCCCGGTTTTAGTTCACCTGATTACTAGCTTTTGAAACTGAAATTTAAGGGTTGTTGACATGTTAGGCAAAACTAGAAATGTTTCACATGTGAAGTAGAAAATGTATATTCTTTTCTCCAGGTCTTTATCTGCCAATGCCTGTAGAGAGAAGTCTTGCATGGCAAACACTTAACATGGTTGAGCTGTCGGGATATTCCTCACAGATTTTTGTAATGTACAATAAATAGATTACCCTGTAACACAATGTCACTGTCTGTTGATAATCATCGTGTGTGTGTGTGTAACTTTCAAAGCTGAAATTAAAAGGTTTTTATAGAGCTTAGTGATGCGTCTGGAGACATGTACCTACTGTAAATTGTTTTCTAATGGGCTATGATAGGATGGCCTTAAGTCAGTGGTTCCCAAACATCTACTTGGGGACCCCCAGCCAGGCCATGTTTTTGTTTTAACCAGGAAATGGCACACCTGATTCAATTAGTCAAAGGTGTAATGTGTAGTTGACTAACTGAACCAGTTGTGTAATTTCAGGGTGGAAATAAAATCATGGCCTGTCTGGGGGGGTTTGGGAACCACTGCCTTAGGTAATCTTAATGGGAGTTTTAAATGTATTGATGTTTTACATTGTTAAGCTGATATTTTGGCTTCTGATATGTACAGCAGTTGGAATAACCTCATGAGGGGTTTATATTCAAGAATTAATGGGTATATCTTTCATATTTAAGTCCAAAAGTTGGTGTAGAACAAAGATCATTGCTTTAAGTGAAGTACTTTATACTGGTTTGTCTCACCCGTTGATCTACATTGTGTCTCTGGTGCCCTCTGCTGCCAACATGCAGTGTTATCACACTTTACTTCAGTAGAGGCCTTTTTTTAGACTCATTCCAAGTACACTGATATGAAATATACAACTTGACACTATACAGCAGAGGCCTGTACTACAAAGTGAAATTTTGGGTTAGCGAGCAAGCTTCAGGTTTAACCCTGAGTTTTTGTGTCACGACGGTGGTTCACCTGTTAGGTTACATCACCATGGTAACTGTTCACTAGGCATTTCATACTAATTTTGTCTAGCGAATTTCACCTATTCATTTTCAATTGGGTCACGTGACAGTGTGCGCAGGGCATACCTGGCGATGCCAAGGGGCTAGGCTTGGACCCAGAAGTTGAAGCAGCCCTGGGTAGATTCTGATGCTACCTGGCTATCACCTCACGGTAGCAGTCCATAGACTCCCATTCATTTAAGTTTCACTTTGACCGTGAATACATTTACATTTGAATCATTTACTCTGTTTATTTCTAAAGAAACATGACAATGTATAAAAGGCTCCATTACCATCTATCTCATGTTATGGCCCTGTAGCAGCCGTTTTTGTAAAAATAGGCTAACGATGGTGTATTAACCACGCATCGTTCTCTATAGTCCAGGAGAAGCTCGCGGGCAATCGGGGGGACGTAGAGACATACAGTCAAGGTAGAAGCCGATAGAGTCCATGAAAAGCATCGGAAAACTAAATTTCAGCAATGTTTTGATTGGAATTACTTCAGAATGTGGCAATTGAATTCATATGAAGTAAGATTAGGAATGAATCAGATTTCTCTTTACACAGCTACCAGAAGAATTACAACTTTCAGACAGGTTGCTCATGTCACATCTACGTCGTCAAGCTCAGCTTGGTTACCACCGTATGTTTGGCTACCACTGGAAAAGAGCTTGGTTTCACTTGGTTTCCGTCGAAGTCAATTGCGTCACTTGGTCCATTTCATATACTGTCTTTTATTGTGTAAAATACTGAGTTCCTATACAGGAACAGTGCTGAACAACATGTAAGCATACTGAACTTGCAAGCAAGCATGTGAAACTTGATTTGTATTATATGCCTCAGGTAGCTTTTTGGGTTAAAAATAAATAATCAATATTCTGTAGGTCATTAGACTCTTGGAATTGATTTCTGTTTATTTTGAGATCACACATCCTCTTGATTTTACAATAACAATAGCTGAAGTGACATAAAGGACAATTCCGGTGCAAAATGAACCTAGGGGTTAATAACACATGGGTACAGAGTCAATTGTCCTCTGGGATATGTTTTCATGCTAATCGAATGTGCCTAGTTTTATTGCGAACTGATAATTACCTTGTAACGCTAGTTGTAAGGGCATGGATGAAGTAAAAAGAAATTGCTATTTTATACCACTTACAAGGTTAAAAATAGCACCACTTCCACGGTAGCATAATGAGGGTACATACATGCAAACCGAAGCATTGAGAACTTTGTAAGTGTACAGACAGTTTATTAAAAAGATAGTTTAAAAGACAGTACCGTTTGCGTATACAGGTAGGCGCCATCTTGGGAAAACTGACTCGACTAGTCGAACCACGAACGCCTTAAGTCTTTCTCATTGATCTGCATGAATGACCGAAAAACCTATTGCCAAGGGAAATTCCAAGTCACAGTTCAGCTCACAGTTTTAATAAACTGTCTGTACACTGTAAAGTTCTCAATATTTGGTTTTGCATGTAGGGACCCTCGTTATGCTACCGTGGAAGTGTAGTGCTATTTTGAGCCTTGTTAGTGGTATAAAATAATATATTTTTACTTCATCCGTGCCCTTACAACTAGCGTTATAAGGTAATAATCAGTTTGCAATAAAACTGGGCATCTTCGATGAGCATGAAAACATATCCCAGAGAACGGTTGACTCGGTACATTAAGATTTTCACTATAGGGGTCTGCGTGGTGTAGTGAGCTGCATTGCAGGACAAACTACATTATGATAGTCAGTGGTTCGAGCTGGACTAGGGCTTCACCGACTTTGCCTGGAACACCCGGCTTGAGGCAGGTCAAATTGGCATAGCGCTGTCTGGGATTTGGGATAGATAAATCAAATGATCTACTATACCATGTCGCTCTTCCAGCAACTCCTTGTGTGCAAAAGTATAGTTGGTGAGTGTAATCATCCCATGCATGATCTGAATAAAGGCTTCAGGGTTGGATGAATAGTACAAAAAGACTTGGCTGATGGACATGTGGTTGGAATAACCATGTGAGCACACTTCACCACCCCTCATTGGTTCAGGGAGGTGTGGACAATAACAATAGAAGGAGAAAGGGGGGGGGGGGTCACAAATGTATATTTTCACTGTACATACAATTACATTTTGCATTCCTGTTCATGTAACAAACTAACTTGAGGACACTACAAGACAGCAGTTGGGAGAGTCCACACTGAAGGACACCTGCGGGCCTTGCAATGAAGAACACTACTACCAGCCATGTGGTTTTCAAGGCAACATCTTTATTGACAATGAAGTAAATATTTACCAATGCTATATTTCTTAAATTAGTTACAATTGAAGAATTTAAACACAACTACTGATTATTTGATGGTTTATACGCGCACACAGATGTTTTTAATGTATATACAGTTTTTGGTTTGGAAACAGTTATAAAATAATTACCTATTGCAGTAATAAAAGGTTTAAGTCAAGAAAACATGCAGGTATATGGTGCATCACACACTGTTTCAAAAGTCAGTTTACCAAAGGCATACATAGTGTTCTAAAGGACAAAATAGCAGATAAAAAAAATACAACGTGTTACAGTAATGTATTTCTAAATCCAACATTGAGCGTTATTATTAAAATTGTATTTATATGTGCAAAGAAGCATATTTCTACTTTGTATAATCAGTTTCCTCTATGTGGTTCTAGCCTACAAGCCTATGTCAAAGCACACATTCCAACCACCACCTGTTAACAGTAAGGTAAGAGTACACTGTTGAGTACACGTGTAATAATTAAAATGCTACTAGAAAATTGAAAAAAATTATTGCTTTATACTAATACAATTGCTCAAAGAAAGAAGTTTGTTTTAAAACGATGGTAATTTTCACTCATTTTAATGAATGTACCAGTCTTCAATAACGCACCTTGCACAAATAACAGCAGTGAATGTAGAAATGTTATAAATGGACAACACATAGTAAGTGTCAGAAGGATGACGTTTGGCAATAAGCAAGACAAAAACTCCAAACATGTATTATAAGGAAATGGTTACTGAATGTTTGGACACAGTTGACGATCAATAACACCTTCCCAATAAAGCTCAATGTGGAAATTAAGGTTTTAGGTTTTTTTCTGAGCAAATGTATTACTATGAAATGTTAGGATTGAAAAACAAATATTGTAGAACAGTATTTAAATTACAACATGTTAAATCAATAGTGTACTAATCTTGCTTAATTGACCAGCTATCACAGGTAGTCATTCAAAAAGCGACAGACTAAACCTACTGAAATATCCTTCAACATCAAAATATGATTAATCGGATTGAGTATCAAACAGTACTTGGAAATGAAGGAACAGGGAGAACAAAAACAAAACTAAAACATAATAATAGCCTAGCCTATGTTGGAGCAATTGCACATCTTGGTGTGTACTTAGTTGCACTGTTGGCTAAGAGACATAACACTGGGTACAAATACAATGGATGAATGAACCAAAAACAGCAGCAAAAGTGCATGTTTTTTCCTCAATCTTTAACATCCGGTCCCTGTTCCGGAGATTGAATAATTACCTATAAAATCCCAACCGAAGGACCATGGTTGCTAACCAATATGACTGTTGAACAAAGACTGCTTATATATTCCTCCTGATCTTTCATTCCTGCAGTGTCAAAACGTAGTTATGGTGTCTGTTTAATGACCCTTAAGGGGAAATCGATCATTTAGGGAGGGCGAGAGAGAGAATAAGAAGCCAGTAGAGAACTCAACCACACAACTGTCACTCCTTACCCCCCCCCACCTTGTGACTTCCACGCCCATCTCTCCAACTACATCTTAATCTCCCCTTAGCAGCCAAAGGTCTCCTGGGACGCGTAGACCATGTAGAGAAAGCCATCGTCATCGCGCTCCTGCTCGTAGATCTCAGAGATAGGTGTGGAGACGCTCACCATGCTGTGCTGGTTGACCAAGAGGAAGAAGGCTTGTGTGGGGTTGAGCTGCAGCCGGCGCCTGAAGGAGATAAGAGCTGCTGGTTACAACCATGGATGCATTCATTAGGCCAGAACATAGGAAAAACATTTTCCCACCCACTGAAAACAAGCAAGTTAACATTTTTAGACAATGATCTTAGATTTTTTATGCAGCACCCAAGAGAAATTATAATAGGTCAACTTCCTAGCCATCATCAGGATACTTTCTATATCCAAGGTTAACTTTTGTTCCAGTAACTCTGCAATTCTTGACTAGGCTGCTTATGTTACTTCAAAAACGCACAGTTATGAGAAAATCCCATGTTTTTGCCCATCTGTTTCACACTTTTTTACAGCATAGTCTTTTCTTTACAATCCACGACTTCCAACTCAAGTCTTTTCAAATCCTAGCTGTATTTTATACCCTACTGCTGCTATCGCAATATAAAACATGCGTCAAAGTAGATCCTTGTAAAAATGCATCGTTGGAAGCTCGAGAGCTTATGCATTATGACTATTAGGCTCCTTATTTAAGTCATTATCACTCTTCAATTTCAAGCTAGCCTAAAAACACACACAATGCATGTAGTAGTTTCACATCAAGGAGTGGAAGTGTGATTTAAACCATATGACATCTGTATTAATTAACAGGAGCTCTTTGAGATACAACCAGTCAGTCAAATGCATGTGATCTAGTTGCTTTGATTATTGCAACATGCTGTATGACTTTCATCAAGTGTTGCATTACCCTCCAACTACAGCAAAGAGTTAAAATTGTGATGTGCATTATTGACCTCTGTTTAATAAACAGTTCACACTTGGATTGGAACTGTTGTTCAGATGTCGTTGGTCAGATGACAGGAAAATATAGCTCTTTTTTTTGCACACTCGTGACATGTTCTGCCAAAACAAAGATGAAGGTCCACTTGAATGTCCATAAAGTAAATAGATTTTCTGTTTTCTAAGAACTCAGGTTCAGTTGGTCAGAATAGATTGTGAAGTCTAAGTCAATGTATTTTATCTTTGGGGATTGGAGCAGAAATTGTCACATCACAGGAATTCTGTAGGATTTTATTTTATTTTTACTGATAATCTTGTTTACATCTTAAAAGGTATGGGTTTCAGTAAAATATTATCTTGGAAAATTTGTTAACAAATGTTATACATGCTGTTAGATAGAGAACTGCATTTGTCAACAATCTGGGAATAGCATACGTGCCAACCTTGAGACGTGTTTATGAGCTCCACTTGAGTGTGGACACGGTCTACCATGGTGGTGCTCAGCATTCAGAAACAAGGGCATTAACTCAATGAGCCCACCAAAACAAAGTAAATTACTCATTTAGTAAATTAGTCCACTGACTGTACTCTATTAGGGCATTTCCCCATTGCATTTTTTTAACAATAGAATTAGAATGAAAACATCCCATTCGGGCTTGTTCTTATTAATATTACTAGAGGGTAGGCCACTCCAATAAGGACATTTCCAATTGTTGATTGGGCATGCAGTGTATCAATCCTGTCATTATATTTTTATTAAATCATAAGTCTGAAAAGAAGCAGGGTGGAATTGTTTCTTTGGGAGAGTGTTAAGCCTAAAGAGAAACATTATCTTCCTCTCTGTCAGTGTCCTGTGCCTCTTCACCCAACATCACCTCCCTCTACCAGCTAGGGCTCACTGTTCTGCACTAACGTGATTTAATGTCAATCTCCCTACCCTTGTTCCTTACACATCAGTGGTGTGTCATTATCAATGGACAAGGCGGAGAGCTTTGATACCATACAGCACTCCTTTCATGGCCGACAACTGCTCCTCAACTCTAGCACAGCTAAAGGCATGCACTCCACTGATTGCTGCCCACACATAGTAGCCTGACTAGCATCACCAATTTGTACAGCTCTCAATGACAGTGTTTTTTATTTAACCTTTATTTGACCAGGTGGGCACATTGAAAACAGTTTCTCATTTGCAACACTGACCTGGACAAGATAAAGTGCAATGGTTACACATTGACAATTGATGTGCCTATAAAACAAACAAAGTAAAAGATAACTTTTTATTAAAAACACTAACAAATAATAATAATTTGTAAAGAGAAAAAAGTAAAGTGTTGCAGTAAACACCAGGAGAAGAGTGCTGTGGATATAGATGAACAGCAAGTTCAGTTATTTTCAAAAGTTCAGTTATTGTCAAGTTGCGGTACAGCTGTAAAGTCTCATTCTTGCTGATCCTCAAACTCATCCTTAATCATCTTTGTATTTCCATTTGTCTCTGTTTATGTACGTGGAGATAATTAAAGGCAAAATATAACCATGTTGTGAAATAAGCAAATAAAAATTTTGAAATGAAGAGAATAGGGTAAAAAAATCACATTTTAATGTACATTGTGGAGAAAATGATTGGAATTATTAACTCTGTGGCGACATAAACATATTGGGCTAGTTTTAAGGCATTTTGGGCTGTTTTTGAGCAGTCATTGGGCTAGAATTTTCTGTTTGACCTGGCAACCCTGACGCAATGCCATTTTTGCGTTTTGCTTCAGATCGTTTCTATGTAAACATAGCTGAGAAGGTGTATTAATTCTTCCTGCAACCAGCACATATCCAAATTGCCTGATCTGCAGTCCTCTTAAAATGTGCCACGGTAAAGTGAGAATTAATGAAGCTGCAGGGACAGACTTGTCTAGGTGTTATTCTGTAGGAGAAATTGGGAGATGTTCAAAATTCTCTTGGGAGAATTTGTCCAGTTCCCTCATTTTTTGGCACAAACCCAGGAAGATGGAGTTTCCTAACATGGAGGAAAGACATTAAGGAATAAAATCAAGGCTCAGATTAGTGAGTTTCACTAGAAGATCTGCTGATGCTCATCCAGAACTCCCTCCTGATGAGTGGAAGTAAAACAGATCTTCAGTTGAGTAGTGAATTTGTGTGTGTTGAATGACCACATGGACTTTTTGTGCATTTAGATTATGATTTCCAACTACAAGTTTCTCTTGTAATAACCAGTGTCCTACTTTTTTGTGTGAATTTTTCCAAAATTTCCTCTCTTCCCAATTCCCACAATCCCTGCCTCGTCGGCAGCTCCGCAACTCCTTGGACAAATCTGTGGGATGACGAGGGGTGCGCACATTTTTTATCTAACTACAGGTCACCCGAACCGCCGAGTCTTTTCACACTGTTTACCCAACATGGAAGCCTTTAGTCAGATCATGCATGGGATGATTACATTTACAGACTATACTTCCACAATTTAATTTACAGGCGCCCAATCTGAACACAAGGATTCGCTGGAGAGCGACGTGGCAGGATAGACTTATCTAACCCAAATCTCGGGCAGTGCTAAGCCAACTTGGCCTGGGGAAAGTAAGAAAACCCATGGTCAGGCTCGAACCCATGACCATCATGACATAGACTGTGTAGACTGTGTTTTATGGGAAAACTTCAAAGACTACGTTTCATTACTGTCCTCTACCGGGCCGGCAGGAGAATTAACTCCGCAAGCATCAAAATTGCTATTTTCAATAATCTAAGAAGGCTCTACACAACATGAAACTTTGAAGTATCACCAGGGGCTGTAAACATTAACTTGAGCATTGAGAACATTGTTTGTGTACAGAGTTTACTAAAAAGAAAGGTTTTGTACAGTCAAAGTGTTGATTTCCGAATGCAACGTTACAGGGAGGAGAGTAAACGTGGAATGCTCCTAAACCTTAGTTCCATATAAATGTACAAATAATTCATTGTTTTTTCATTAGTGGAAAAACAGTATTGACCTTGTAGTTGGAAAAGGAGCCTCATATGAACTAATACTAAAATCAAAATGCGGAAAAGTCACGAGGTGTCGCGTAGTTATTTATTGCCGGTATTACAAAGTTTCACGCGAGAGTTTACGTCAGCTAAGATTAGATTATTTAGGCTGATATATTGAATGAAACCCCTTGTTATTATTTGAATAGATATTGCCATGAGCTAAGTGTTTAAGTTATCATGCTTTTCATTGAAATTACAACTTCATGACTTTTCATCCTATGGAGTCTGTTCATTCGCATTTGAAGATAGACACTTTTTGGCAGGCAGAATGGCAGACAGCAGAAACACAAACTGCTAAGGTGAGTTGTACAAGACCATTCTTTTTAGTAAACTCTGTGTACACAAACAATGTTCTCAATGCTCGAGTTCATGTGTACAGCCCCTGGTGATACTTAAAGCAAAGTTTCATGTTGTGTTAAGCCTTCTTACTGTTTTAAAAATAGCAATTTTGATGCTATCATATTAGTGCCCCTATCACTCCCGTTCAAAAGACGATTTGACCAAAACCAAAAATTGGGAAAATCTTAAGTGGCATTTCCGTCCTAATTATGCTTTAAAATGAAAGTTTGACTTGGTTACATTTAAAAAAGACCTTAGTTTGCATTTTGGCGAGGGTTATGCATTAAATCGCATTTCTTCCCCATTCTGATATCTGTTTTAAACTTCAGCAGATTGTCTTGACCATGTCTACAAGCCAAAATGCATTGACTTGCTGCCACGTGATTGGCTGATTAGATTGTTGTGTTAATGATCAGTTGAACAGGTGTTCCTTAATTTTCTATTTATTTTACATTTATTTAACCAGGTAAGTTGACTAAGAACAATTTCTTATTTACATCAATGACCTGGGAGAAATTAGGGTAAAGTGTCTTGCCCAAGGACACAACGACATTTAGCTCAGTCATTCTGACTCCCTAACCACTGAGCCATCTGCGCCCCAATGAAGTTACCTACCTACCTTCATTACCTAATGAAGTTCCCAGAGAGTGTATGTTTGTAATTGATTCAGACGTATGTAATTCTAATTCCCTCATAATATTTATCAGTACTGTTCAAAACATTTAATGCAACACATTTGTTTCCAATGTTATAGACTTCGCTGTAACATGCGTGTCTCTGGACCTTCTTATACAGTATAACTGGAAGTTGAATTTATTTCCCCTGGGTTAATGTTTTGTCAAGAGTTTAATGTAGTGATTTGTAAAGCATTGCTTCTTAAACTACACAGGGACTGTCCTGAGTAGTTTAATAAAGAAAAAAGGTTCAGGAAACAGAACATATGGGAGTGGCAAACCTAATTTGCCTAGGGAAGCACTGAGTGCATTCTGCATGTCAACAAGCATGTCTCTCAAAGTGAAAACAAGGGTGAGGCTGGGTTGCCATGGTCAATGAAGAACAGAGCCTGTCATGAGCCAAGGACAGAAGCATCAGAAGCAGCTTGCACTTCCTGTAGCCCATGTAAAGATGACCATTCATAATACATTTTTGTGTCCCAACTTAAACAATCATTAAGCACAAACAATTTATCATGCCCAATTTTCTAGAGTATAAAATGTCTTTCAGTGGTAATGAAATTCATACAGGTTTACTCCCGGAACAGAATATGATAGATGGGTTGTTCTTTATAGTTAAATGTATGTCTTTTACTGTGTTCTTTATAGTTAAATGTATATCTTTTACAGTGTTCTTTACATTTAAATGTGTCTTTTACAGTGTTCTTTATAGTTAAATGTATGTCTTTTACAAGTTCTTATTCGGCAACCAACAGTAGCAACAGTTTGTATGTCATTTTGGCCCCCATGGCAATCAAACCAACAGACCTGACAGATTTATAGGTTTGCCAATGTTAATGCCCTATATTGGCCTTCCACCAATATATTGGTATTCACACTGCAAAGTGAACTACACAAAAGCCACTGTAGGTCCACGTCTTACATTTAAAGGTCTTATTGGGGTCAGTATTGGGGGATAAAATCACAATGTTTAGATTCTACTGGAGACTACAAACTAACCGAGCATATCTATTAAACAATGAAATTATTAATTTGATAGCAATTAATCTTCACAACATGGCATAGGTAACGTTCAAGTATCTTTCTCCACAAAGTCTGTGCTACACAAATAGTCTGTGCTACACCTAGAACAGAGCTAGACCAGGCCTATTACCAAACTCCTAGCAGGGAAATTACATGTCTGTAATGTGAAGTGCTAAGGACAGAGGACTGGACGAAGGTTCTCCCTATGCTATCAGGGTGTATTTCAGTCCTGACGAAGGCTCTACCTATGCTATCAGGGTGTATTTCAGTCCTGACGAAGGTTCTCCCTATGCTATCAGGGTGTATTTCAGTCCTGAAGAAGGTTCAAACCTATGCTATCAGGGTGTATTTCAGTCCTGACAAAGGTTCTCCCTATGCTATCAGGGTGTATTTCAGTCCTGATGAAGGTTCTCCCTATGCTATCAGGGTGTATTTCAGTCCTGACGAAGGTTCTCCCTATGCTATCAGGGTGTATTTCATTCCTGACAAAGGTTCTCCCTATGCTATCAGGGTGTATTTCAGTGCTGACGAAGGTCCTCCCTATGCTATCAAGGTGTACTTCAGTCCTGATGAAGGTTCTCCCTATGCTATCAGGGTGTATTTCAGTCCTGACAAAGGCTCTACCTATGCTATGAGGGTGTATTTCGGTCCTGACGAAGGTTCTCCCTATGCTATCAGGGTTTA
>JACXGM010001570.1:28475-53676 GCA_016801145.1 Umbra pygmaea
GGTTCTCCCTATGCTATCAGGGTGTATTACAGTCCTGATGACAGTTCTTTCTATGCTATCAGGGTGTATTTCAGTCCTGATGACGGTTCTCCCTATGCTATCAGGGTGTATTTCAGTCCTGATGACGGTTCTCCCTATGCTATCAGGGTGTATTTCAGTCCTGATGACGGTTCTCCCTATGCTATCAGGGTGTATTTCAGTCCTGATGACGGTTCTCCCTATGCTATCAGGGTGTATTTCAGTCCTGACAAGTGTTTCCAGCAGAAGTCCCCCGAGGACATCAGAGGTCAGTGTGTGTACTAATTCCTGGCACACTGCATTGCTCCTCACACTCCTCTGACGCCCCCTCTCTGAGTGACACACACACTCAAGTAAACAATCTGATCAAAATAAAGCAGAGAATGCAGGCACATTTCAAAGTTCTCTTCCCGACTTTGAGAAAATGTGTTGGAAAGAAAAACAGAAAACCTGCTCACAACACCAGAGAGAAAGGCAAAGTGTTTGAGGTGTTAAAACATTGGTCTCGATATGCGTTAAAATTTGCGGGAAAGTGTATTATAACACATATCAAGACCAATGTTATAACACCTCAAGAACTTTCCCTTTCTCATCTTGGTGGTGTAAACAGGATGTTGAACAAAGTTCACTAAGTTAAAATGTTATCATCGAGGGCTTGGAGCCAGAGGGGCTTAAGTGGCATTTTGGCCGAACATGAGTTCTTGTTTTAGAACATGTTCATTGTGTTAATATGCCATGAGTTTATTACTTAAATGCTCATTCATGTAAGTATGCCTGTAGTTGCAATGGTGTGGTTTAAGGTTAATAATACAGGTTATTAAATTGTGGTCAAAATGTTGTTTTGTCCTCAAAAGCCACTTACACCCCTTTGGCTCCAAGCCCTTGACATTGTCAAGATAAAGCAGTCTTACCTGATTATTTTTACTGATAAAGCAGTCTTACCTGATTATTTTTACTAACTCGCTCATGTTGACATGGTCAGGGACAAGAAACTTTGTCTTGTCCAACACAGGCAGTTGCTTCTCTCCCTTATACCGCTCAATGATAACCTGTAAGAATTACTACAGTTAAAAGATGTCATTCAATTCTCATCACAGCAAATATTACTACAATGTCAGCTGTAAAAGTAATTGTGACATTGCTGGGTGTTTGGTTATACTACAGCACTTTGGATTGAATCTGATATATTAACTTTGAGGTTGAAGTACAGACTGTCAGTTTAAATGGGAGTATCCAAAATGTAGGAACCATTTTTGGAAAACAAATATTCTTTGCAAAATTGACTGATGTTTATAAAGTAGAAGTTTACTATTTTGTCTAGCATAAAATGTCAGGAACAAGACCTTTGTTGAGTGCATTTGCTGTTTCAGATTACCGTAGTTTGTACCCAATAGTAATAAATTGTAAATCATATTTGGTTGATTGTGATATAACAATGATATAAAACCCCAATTCCAAAACAGTTCAGACAGTATGGAAAATGCAAAAAACAAACAAAGAGAAACTTGCTAATTCCATTTACCCTGTAGTATATTGAAAACACATTATTAACACATTATTTGATATTTTACTTTGTGTATGTAAATTAAATTTTTGACAATATACACACATTTCAAATCTGTGACTCATTGGTTGGGCTGTGCGATGTCTGACTTTACACATAGTTGGATGGACATGTCCAAACGTCGTCAATAGATAATGTAATCATCTTTTTAATCCATGAAACTTGAATTTATTCTATGTGCTGCAAGAGGTAAATTGGTAGGAATAACCTACCTGCACCATATTAACACACATTAATTTACTTAATTAAAATTAAATAGAGATATCACTCTAATTAATGATTCAAACAATGGCTGGAATACAGCGCAAACAGAAAAAAACTACCAAAACCGAAAAAGCTAAATTTAGAAACGAAACAAACCTTAAAACATACACTGACAACAACAGACAAATGCAAAGGGCGAGGTATATAAACATAATTATATGACAGTGGGTATAACACAAGTCTGGGACTTGATAAGGTTTGTTGGTTGTTGACCGTGTTTGTGCTGAAAAGGGGCTTATTGTGTAACTTATTCTATAAGTAATGTTTTAACATTGTTCTTTTTTTTATGACAAATAGGAAAATACAGCAATGTCATTTAATCCAACTGTTGTTCTCTAATGGAGCGAATTATTATAATACATTAATATATAATAAAACGCAGAGTTTGACACAATGATCTCATCACTAAACTATCATTTAACAGGAGCCACTCTTGAAGTGTATAAAATAATTATTACACTTAACTAATAAAAACAAATAGGGCCATAAAATACTGTAGTAGCCTTATAAATTATTTAGTAAATCTACATATTATTAATAATATAGCCTACTTTCCAACTGTTTCGGTCACTCTGTTGATGAACTGTGTTTTGATGAATCAGAAACGAGAGAAAAACAACAACGTTTAAACAATGTTGTGAGAAAGAAAAACTATTCACGCTTCACTCTTCCTCACCTGCTATTTGACAGTTGGCAGTTGTACATTTTGAGTCCAAAGAATAAAGGTGATCCAGTAGGCTACATCGAAATGCAGTCAATTGTAGAAAATTATAAATAGGCTAGATATAGGTTTTTAAATGTAAAAATAAATAATAAGAGCATAGTCAGTTTAATCTGTGTTACTTCAATACGCAAAAACCGGTTTCCTTTATTATACTGATTTGTCTTTGGGGATGTTGTTCTCAAAGTGTTGGATTATTCGCCAACGCATATGTTGGCAGATTGGCGAGCCTCCAGCCCTTTGGAGGCTCCTTAATATGGTTACACGATTGCCTCACCTGTTTCAAATCACCTTCTTAATTCAACTCGCTAATAATCCTAAATTGCCCCTATCCCAAATGTATGGAAACGTGTTGCATGCATCAATTTTAAAATAAATGTTTAACTTTAAAACATCAAATACCTTGACTTCATTTGTTTTTGTTTAACTACAAGTCAAAGGAAATTTATAAATCACTGTTTTGTTTCAGAATTGGGGTTGTAAAAAAAGGAAATAATGTACAGTGCCTTGCATAAATATTCACCTTCAATGGACATTTACATTTTTTGTAGCGTGACAACTTGGAATGAATTAGGATTGTGTTGCGATTTTACCATTTGATTTACATAACATATAGAACATTTTGAAACTGCTAAATATTGTTTTGTGAGCAACGTTAAATAAAAAAACAGACATTGGTTGGTTACATAAGAATTCACCCCCCCCCCCTTAATATGAAACCCCAAAATAACCTCTGGTGTAACAAATTGCCCTCAGAACTCACACAATTACATGAATGCAATAAAAGGGTTACATGTTCTGAAAGGCCCCAGAATTCATTAAAGAGCATAAACAAACAGCATAATGGAGAGCAAGTAGCTATCAAAACATGTTCGCGATAAAGTTCTGAAGAAGCACCAATAAAAATATCCCAAACTTTGAATATCCCCCAGAGCACAATTTAATTTATTTAAAAAGAAAGGAATGGCACAAACGCAAGCTCAGTGACCAGGTAAGGGCATTAGTGAGAGAAGCAACCAACAGGCCAATGGTACTCTGAAAAAGCTAGAGAGATCTGCAACTGAGATGGGAGAAACATTCCATTGGACAACTACAACCCGGATGCTCCACAAAGATGGGCTTCATGTACGTGTGGCGGGGAGAAGACATTGCTGAAAAAATAACATATCAGATCACGTTTGAGTTTGCCAAAAGATGAGGGAGACACAGCAAATGTGGAAAAGGTTCTCTGGTCTGATGAGACCAAAATTTAATTGATTGAGGGCAAGCTGGATGGAGCCAAATACACAGTAATTCTAGAGGAAAACCTATTTCAGTCTCTAAGACACTTGAGACTGGGGTAGAGGTTTACTTCCAATCAGGATAATAACCCTAAATACAGAGCCAAAGCTGCAATGTTAAAACCAAGTACATGAATGTCTTAGAATGGCCCAGTCAAAGCCCAGGCCTCCATCTGATTTGGAATCTCTGGAAGGACTTGAAAACTGCTTTTCACTAATGGTCCCTATCCAACCTGCAGGATCCAGATGAGCAAAGCTGGCAGAGACTTACCCAGAAAGGCTCACAGCTGTTTCTGCAGCCAAAGGTGGATGTTCTACCAGGTATCCATTCAGGTGGGTGATTGTAACAAATGTCTTTTTATATTTACCATTAGTATCACAACAAAAAAGATGTTGCACCTTCTCAATGTGTTCTGTATATTGTGTACTACAAATGCTGAAAATCCCAATACAATCCTACAACATGTGGAAACACCCAAGGGGGTGAATACATATGCATGGCACTGTACAATTCCATGAAAATTTGCCTTCATCTTGATATTGTATAGTAAAGTCCTATATACACTGCTCAAAAAAATAAAAGGGAACACTAAGATAACACATCCTAGATCTGAATGAATGAACTAATCGTATGAAATAGTTTCGTCGTACAGGCTGATCCAACTTTTATGTCCTTAAAACAAGTCAAAATCAGGCTCAGTCGTGTGTGTGTGTAAGACCTCCACATGCCAGTATGACCTCCCTACAACGCCTGGGCATGCTTCTGATGAGGTGGCGGATGTCTCCTGAGGGATGTCCTCCCAGACCTGGACTAAAGCATCCGCCAACTCTGGACAGTCTGTGGTGGATGGAGCGAGACATGATGTCCCAGATGTGCTCAATCGGATTCAGGTCTGGGGAACAGGCAGGCCAGTCCATAGCATCAGTGCCTTCCTCTTGCAGGAACTGCTAACACACCAGCCACATGAGGTCTAGCATTGTCTTGCATTAGGCAGAACCCAGGGCCAACCACACCAGCATATTGTCTCACAAGGCATCTGAGGATTTTATCTCGGTACCTAATGGCAGTCAGGCTACCACCAGTACTGACCCACCGCCAAACCAGTCATGCTGGAGGATGTTGCAGGCAGCAGAACATTCTCCACGGTGTCTCCAGACTCCGTCATGTCTGTCACATGTGCTCAGTCTGAACCTGCTTTTATCTGTGAAGAGCACGAGGCGCCAGTGGCAAATTTGCCAATCTTGGTGTTCTCTGGCAAATTCCAAACATCCTGCACGGTGTTGGGGTGTAAGCACAACCCCCACCTGTGGACGTTGGGTCCTCATACCACCCTTATGGAATCTGTTTCTGACCGTTTGATTGGACACATGCACATTTGTGGCCTGCTGGAGGTCATTTTGCAGGGCTCTGGCAGTGCTCCTCCTGCTCCTCCTTGCACAAAGGTGGAGGTAGCGGTCCTGCTGCTGGGTTGTTGCCCTCCTACGGCCTTCTCCACATCTCCTGATGTACTGGCCTGTCTCCTGGTAGCGCCTCCATGCTCTGGACACTACGCTGACAGACACAGCAAACCTTCTTGCCACAGCTCGCATTGATGTGCCATCCTGGATGAGCTGCACTACCTGAGCCACTTGCGTGGTTACCACTAGAGTGAAAGCACCGCCAGGATTCAAAAGTGACCAAAACATCAGCCAGGAAGCATAGGAACTGAGAAGTGCTCTGTGGTCACCACCTGCAGAACCACGGGTTTCTTGCTTATTGCCTATAATTTCCACCTGTTGTCTGTTCCATTTGCACAACAGCATGTGAAATTGATCGTCAATCACTGTTGCTTCCTGAGTGGACAGTGTGATTTTACAGAAGTGTGATTGACTTGGAGTTACATTGTGTTGTTTAAGTGTTCTCTTTATTTTTTTGAGCAGTGTACTATTAAGGTTTGATCCTTATTTATAAAACTTCACAATGCTCTGCGTGTAACCTTGAACAACTTACACATTTGCAGTTGGCCTGTCTTAGTACAGTGAATTACATGAAGTGTGGCTCATAATGTAAACCTAATCAATTTACTGATAAATGAGAATGGCAAAAGTTAATTATAGTTTTTTGTACTCTTTTATACTCTTCTGGAGGCAGGTGATATGAGGAACTTACTGGGATTTTGTTGGGATGCTGGTCTCGGATTTGCTGCACTTCTTTGCAACGATCAGCTGCAGATAAATATATAGACAATCAATTAAAACATGACTCTGTAGATAAAACAGGATATGCAGATTATATTCTCGCCAAAAGCACCAAGAGTACTTTAGACCAAAATGCATTTATAAACTATAGACACAATTTTTATTGGATGCTAGGCGGTAAAATAAACCAAAAAAAGGTATTTTATTATTAGTGCTACATTTACACAAACTTTTACCAGGAAAAAAGTACATTAACTGCTGTCACTTTTCTACTGTCAGTTGCAGCATGAACATCTATGGTAATTGAGGCAACAGCAGAGGCATATGCACCAGTGGGTCTAGCTGGACAATGGCCCACAACCCAGAGAGCCAGCCCCACCAAGATTATGAGCAAATTTTATAATATTATAATCAACATTTTTCTTGCAAGATATCCAAAATGTTCAATTATCAGCTACAGTGCAATTAAAAAGTATTTTCTGTGGTTTGCAGTGGTTTGTTTTCACATTAGATTCATTATTATTATTTATTATTGTATTATTATTGTAAGTGCACAAAGTACAGAAATTACCATGATTACATAAAACTTGAGTTCTAATATGACACAAGGCCATTGTTGGCTGCTTGGTCAATTGTATGAATGTGTGTTTTGTAAGAATATGTACTTTCTTGTAACCATATCATGTTTTTATAGTTATTTATATGAAAATTATTAATTTGGACACTTGGGTAGATTTGGGCACATTTGGGCCCAATCGTGAAGGACACTTGGTGTCCTCTTACAAAATAGTCAATAGCTCCTTGGCTATTGAAAATGAAATTATAGTACTTTCTTTCATCTTGTGCCAGATTCACTGTGTACACTTATTCTAACCTATTTTTACATATTCACAAATTTCAAAGTCTTTCCTTTCAAAAAATATCAAGCATATGCATCTCCTTACTTCAGGTCCAATATAACAAAAGGTTATGGTACATTGGGGAAGGTTTTTAGGAGGAAATTGAGTTTCAGGGCTGGATCCTTAAAGCTACATTGTGTAAGAATTGCATATGGCAACCCACTGAATATTATATATTTATTTCAAAACAATAGCACTTGTTTTAATTCATTGCAATAATCATTGTAAATTCATTATATAGCTAGTGAATTGTAACCAAATGCAATTTTATTCTGTGTAAAGAAACAATAAGCACATGTGATAGCAAAAAATTATAATTTAACATGTTTTATTAAAAACAGAAGCCACTATGTTGTACACACAGTTTGATTGCATATATTGTCAGTGTCTCATGTGAAAACATAATTACATTTGAAAAACATTCACTAGTCTGTTTTATCCAACAATAGACACATTTTAGCAACACATGAACATGGACACTACCTATGCAATTAATTAACAATGATTATTGTAATGAATTACGAGCGCTATTATTTTGAAACTGAAAATCCGAGTTTGTGTTGCCAGGCAAACGGTTCTTGCCTACTGTATAGCTAGGACCAGCGCTGCCATTATATGTCCTCGAGAATAGGCATGATCCTTCATCTTCATCAGGCTTTCAAATCTGCCGGCAATCGTGAGTAATCTCCCCCTGGCATTCGTCACAGTGCCACTTAGTGTAAAAGCGCAATAGGCAGAGCTTGAATTTCCAGGTATGTCCCTCTTTGGCTAATGTATTTTCAAAGATGGAGGCATAACATGGCTACCGCAATTCGAGCAGCACCATTGTATGTATTGTGAATGGAAGATTCTATGCTAATGAAAATACTTTGATTATTTGGTGGAAGTAGTTACACATGAATTAGCACATATTTTTGAAAGAACAAAGGGGTTTTTGCTAAGAATTAACTCAAAGAAATACACAATGTAGCTTTAAGCAGGCCACAGGTTTCAAGCAATATGGGAAAGAAAAAGGATCTTTGCTGCGGAAAAGCATCAAATAGTGCAATGCCTTGGACAAGGTATGAAAACTTTCAATACTTCACAAAAACTTAAGCATGATCACTGTGAAGAGATTTGTGGCTGATTCAGAGAACAAATGGGTTCATGCAGATAAAGGCATAATGAGGAAGGTTACTGCTGGACAAATTCATCAGATTAAGACAGCAGCTGCTGAAATGCCATTAAAAAGCAGCAAACAGGTATATGAAGCTGCTGGTGCCTCTGGAGTCCCGCGAACCTCAAGGTGTAGGATCCCCCAGAGGCTTGCAGTTGTGCATAAACCTACTATTCGGCCACCCCTAACCAATGCTCACAAGCAGAACCGATTGCAGTGGGTTCAGAAATACATGAAGACTCATTTTCAAACAGTCTTGTTTACTGACGAGTGCCGTGCTACCCTGGATGGTCCAGATGGATGGAGCAGTGGATGGTTGGTGGATGGCCACCAGGTCTCAATAAGGCTGTGACATCAGCAAGGAGGTGGCGGAGTCACGTTTTGGTCCAGAATCACGGGGAGAGAGCTGGCAGGCCCCTTTAGGGTCCCTGAAAGTGTGAAAATGACCTCTGCAAAGTGTATAGAGTTTCTGACTGACCACTTTCTTGCATCGTGCAGAGAAAGAACCGTGCCCTCTATAGCAAAATCATCTACATGCATGACAACGCACCATCTCATGCTCCAAAAAATACCTCTTAGTCATTGGCTGCTATGGGCATATAAGGAGAGAAACTCATGGTGTCGCCCCGATCCTCCCCTGACCTCAACCATATTGAGAACCTTTGGAGCAAAGGATCTATGAGGGTGAGAGGCAGTTTGCATCAAAACAAGAGCTCTGGGAGGCTATTCTGAGATCCTGCAAAGAAAGTCAAGTAGAAGCTCTCCATAAAGTTCAATGGATGCAATAATTGTGAAGATGAAATCAAAGAAGGGGTTAATTCAAATCAAAGAAGGGGTTCTATGTTAATATGTAACTTGCCTTATTAAGATGTGTTTGACTGAAATAGCTTTTGATTTCAGTAACCTGACCTCCAAATGCTGCAAATTCAACAAATGACCATTTTCAGTTCTTTACAACCGATAAAATGTTTAGAAACTGTTGTGCATAGTAATTTGGAACAGTACATTCAGTTTTTTATTTTTGAAATAAATACTGTTTTCATTGCGTGGTTTGTTCAATGAAATTCTACTTACCCTAATGGTTGATGACTTGAAAATTATACTGACTGTCATTTGCCTCAAATATTTAGGTAGATCAGTGTAAAATATAATTTGCATAATAATTTGGAACGTGGTGTAAAGGGGTGTGTTCAACTGCAAACCTGATAAAAATATGTAACTAAATGTTTTTTTTCATAATTATTTTCTCGTGTGGTGGATCAAAAGGCACAATGGGTTTGAGGAGCAACTATTATTAAATATTTTGTTCCTTGGATGACTAAAGAGGCTCTTTGGCTGATAGGCCTGTTTAATACATGAAATGAAAGACTTGTGACAAATATGGTTAACATTCACATTCATAGTCTCTTTACGATTACATATTTCATCACATTATTATTTTGTTAGTTTTAAGGCATTCTACTCCATGTAGCCTCCAGTGGCGGCTACTGGTCTTTCAAAGAGGGCAAGCTCATTTTCAGCTTACATCATAAAATTGTCCATTCATTTATACGTAAATTCTGCCCTATGTTCCTTTTCAAGAAAATGCTATGTGACACTGTTGTACCAACTAGGCGTCTTTTCCAGTGACTTAATCAATGTCCTATCAATGGCCAGCAGAGCTAGCCTGCTTAAACAGCCTTGGCCCATTGTGTCACGGGTGTAGGACTCTAGCCGCTTTAAACAGGAGAAGCTCCTATCTACACCTGCAGATGTATCTCCAATTGTTGCCACTAATGAGAACAGTTTGTAAAGCTGAGGCATTGCACTGTCCAACTCCATGTCTTTAAGAAACACCAAGTAATCACACAGCTTTCCCCTGTTACCCTGCAAGTCCTGATCTGAATACAGGACTTGAAATTCAGACCTCAGTCTCCCTGAATCAAAGTGATGGCCATAACTAATGTGGGGATTACGTTAAACTGGAACAAGGAATGTGGTGTATATTGTATGAAATGTATGATGAAACTTTGCTAGCAATTTCACCAAGCAAATAACAGGAAATTTTACAGCAGTTTGTCTTTCAACTACACTTGCAAAATCCGTGATGGGACATTTTAAAATACAAAATCGCTGTCAATCAAAAGGAGATGCAGTCTTCCGACAGACCCTCCAATCATCACGCAGAAGCCCGAAGTCCAGGCCAGCCCACTCCTCCATTCACCCCAAGATATGCTGAGCATCCATGTCCGGGACATAATTGCAGCATTTATCCAATGACTGTCTAGTTATGAAGCACAAACAAAAATCTTCAAAGCAGCCCCATTGAAGTCCATGGACACCAGGCTTCAACAGGTAAATGCACTGTGACGCTACAGGAATGTTTGAGAATGAAATCGAATCAGTCAACTTGCTAGATGTAGCTGATTCTGAATGATGAACGTGTTGTAACACATTTTTTGTCAATAAAATTTTAACACAATAGTACATATTTGACCATAATGTTTTTGACATTTTAGAGCTTCTTGAAACCTCAATTAATCTTGAAACCTCAAACCCCCTCACTGCCTTTAAAGAATTACTATTAGAACTACTGTCTGACCACTGTACATGTTGACTTCCCCTCCTAATTTGTAACATGTCATTGCCCATTTATGCCCCAGTGTCCTTTTCACTCCCCATGGCATATTTTCCACACATTCGTCTGCACAGTTATCATTTTGCACATTTGCACAATATCATTTGCACAGCAATTCTCCATGTATTAACTATTCCATTGTAATTGCTCTGCTACTTTGCATTCCAACTGATCTACCTCTTAAATTAAAGTATCCTGCTGTCTGTTTTTTGTACCTTCATGTAATTCATGTATATTTATTTGATCTAACTTGTATATAATAAATGTATACCTCTAAATTTTATATAATAAAGTATATATTCGGAAGTGTTTGACCATGCCTAATGTCTATATGTATCATAAACAAACATGGGTTCCATACTGTCTCACATAGCTCACACACCTTGTTCTGTTCCACACCCATAAAGTATGTCTATCTATTCAGCCTTGTAATTGAGCAACATGTATCTTCAGAATGGAAGAAAAAACTCAACAGTCAGACATCTCTAAATGCATACAACTCTAAATGGATACAACTATTTTTGCAGGATATTTTCATAGAGGGTTTCTTGCCAGTAACCATCCCATAGGTTGCAGTAATTTGTCCAGCCTTGTTTTTTATTTGAAACAAGAGTTTTGCAGTTTGCATTAAAGTCTAAATATATTTGCAAGATGTACCAATTTGCAAACTTAATCCACATAATGATCCATACTAATGTTTGCGAATGTATCAAAATGAACATAGGCAGACTTAGGGTTGCAAAGGGTTGGAAACTTCACATACATTTCACGATGCCTGGGAATTTGGGGAATTTCGCGTAAATTCATCAAAAATTATTATTATTATTATAAACACTGAACCGCTTGTGGGATACACAAGGGGTAATTCTAGGTATTATGGCATATTATGGTTAAACTATCCCCAATTGAATTGAATTGCAACCCTCTGCATGCACAGTGCATTCTTCCATAACATGTAAATAATATTAATAAATAATATTTTATATCTGGCGGATGCCTTTCTAGACACTCAAGGACATCTTACACATTGAGAAAGGCACAAAATAAAAATACATTTTAATAATTAGACATCTAATTTGTGCAAAGAGTGGGGGGCACGGGGGTACCCAGAAGATATAGTCATCAGATTAAAAGCTTTCTTAAAAAGGTGGGTCTTTAGTAACTTTTTTAATGAATTTATTATGTCTACCTGTCTAATGTGAGAGGGGAGCGCACTTCAGAGTCTTGGTGCACAGGGAGCCAGTGTAGATCAATGAGGATAAGTGTAATGTTCATAGTTATGCAAGACACTGTATATCCAATGCAAAAAATCTACATTTTTAATGGTATTAATATTAATTTGCATATATTTCCGTTAATTATGTGAGTCATATGCAACACATTGTTATACATTTATTTCTTATTCTTATTTTGTTTTTTTGGCACGGGATGTGTTTTAAAGGGAGACTTGTAATGGTAAGAAAATAGATTGATTATTATGACAACATGTAAACTACTTTCATCAGATTCCCAGTCTCTCTTTTTGTGAAAATAATTGTTCATCTAATTACAGTGATTGATGTCATTTGAAAGCTCTGAGTCTGTACTTTCATAGATTTGTTTTTACTTTTGTGACCATAAGACCAGATATAGGTGGTGGGTCACATATTAGATCATCAAGGACTAATTATTTATTTATTATTTTAAAGGGAGCATTAACATGACAAAGACCTATACACATTTTGTGAAAGAGCATTTCGTCTACGTGTAGGGAAATAATTACTTTTATCATATGTACTGTAAATATGTATGTATCCTTTTTGGTAAATGCACATGCAAACTCTATATTACAGCAGTATTGTCTGTATTTTTGCATCAGGCGTGGGCTTCCAAATGCGACTTTGTCAAAATAGTTGTTCATTTGCAGATGGGTGAAGACAAATAGTTGAGCAAACCACGTCTGTGGCCCTCAAAAAAGAAAACAATATGTTAAAACAAACAGCCCCCTCCATCCCCCCAGGCAAGAGCTCCATAGTAAGCCCCTGGATACCAGCCTCCCTCAACCTGTCCCCCATACACCCCCTCTCCCTCACACAGTGCCCACACTGCATCACCACATGCTCCACAGTCTCCTCTGCCTCACAATAATCACACCTGCCTGTAGGGTGTTTCCCAATTCTAAACAGTGAGCCATTCAGTCTACAGTGCCCTATTCTAAGCCTAGTGTAGATGTCCCCCTCCCTCCTTCCACCCCCTAGCCCTCGCCTCCCCACAACCTTCCTCTGGAGGCGGTGGAGATGTTTGCCCTTAACCCCTCTATCCCACTGCTCCTGCCACTTTTCCAACACCTTCGCCCAAACCAAACTCTTTGCCTCCCCTTTACTTAACTTCACCACCATAGTGACCTCCTTCTCCCCTAGGGCCTTCTTCGCTAGCCTGTCAGCTGCCTCATTTCCCACCACTCCCACATGCGCCGGCACCCAGGCAAATCTAATTTGACACCCTTTCCGCACCACCCGACCAAGAGTCATCAGCACCTCCAAAACCAGGTCCTGCCTGCTGCGGAAGCTAGGAAACTACCCTCATTAGTTCCTAGTCTTTCATAGGTTTGCCTTCAGAATAAAAGCGTTTGAGACTTTCAATTAAAAACAAAGAAACAATACACATTTACGGTATAAAAAATACCCCTAAACTCTATTAGATTGTGGACATATTTACTTACTAATAATATTTTAAAATATGGTACATTTTGGACTGTACAGCATAAACTAAAGGATCTGTACCCCACAACGGGTGGTATCTACTTACTCAGTGACACTCTGGGAATACAACTGTGAAGTTTTTATGTCGTTATCTGGTGCTCAACTGTTTTAATTGACTTAATTTCTAGACAAAATAAGGATTCTATTTATACTATGTGCATATGGCATAAATATTGGACTGTACAGCATAAGCTCAAGGAAGTATTTAATGTATTCATTATACATTTAATACATCCACATTTACAATATAAATTGTTTTATTACAAATATTATTAGTTAGTAAATATGTCACAACATTCTAATAGAAAATAGTGGAATGTTTTCTAAATGTGTAATGTTCCCTTTGTTTATAATAAATTTTCAAGCGCTTTTATGCTGAAGGCGAAACTAGGAATGGCGGCCGCGGCTGGTTTCTTAAGGAGGCTCATTTCCTATACGTACTTTTCTTGACGTAGGTAAATAAAGCCCCGTTCCAAACAACATCATCATCATATGGCTCAAATTACGTCGTAATTCAATGACCATTTTGTTTCTGTAATGGTGCTAATATAATGATCCTGAAGATGAAGGGTTGTGATGTTGCCTTTATATTTTTGTATAAGGAATGTAGTTATGGTTCAGATTGATGGTGTCTCTCACCGACTCACCGAGTAGGACGGTGATCATAACAACTTAAAACGATCAACAACTGTAGTCTTGCGACATAAGCGTAACATTAATACCTAGCTAGCTACATTTCGTAAAGGCCCCTGACATTGGATGTATCGTCAGCAAATACAATTTATTTACTTTAAATATTAAGATAGCTAACTACCTACCAGTGTGCATGTTGACGGGCACATCGAATTGGGATTGTCAACAAATCAAGTCCATTCAATATCAGTGGCTGACTAAAGTTAGTTGAAACTAGCTAAGCTATTCTGTATCTGTGATTTTGTGATGACTGTGAGCTTGTTAGCTAGCTAGCATCTGGTTAATATACAAACATGACTCTTGCATCTCTGGGGCAAGTACTACAGTAGCTGATAACTGACGTTACTTACCGAATGTCCTCCTTTGTTTGAAAGGTCTGTCGGATGGCATCGCTTTAGATTATGTAGCAGTAAATAATATAGAAAAAAATATTATATTGCAAGTTATTTTGGTTCTAGACTATTGTTTTGGTTCTTCTGATTCCTGTCCCTTGCTCGTCTAGCTAGTTTCAGTCAATGCTTAGTAAGTAAGGCCGACGTCACCCACATTATTTAAAGGGAACGTGTTGCAGTTTTTCCCTTATTCATCAATAACAAATGTAGCCCATGGTATGGGCCAGCAGAAAAATGTGTCAGCTAGGGTGGCACATGTTTGATATAATTAAATTATCCCCTACAAACCTCACATGAAGTGAAATGGCATGGGTACTCTAAAAATAGAAGGTTTTAAGTTTTCAACTTGTATTTGTACAATATTACACTTGTTCTACGCATTATACCTGAAATACGAATGTATACTTTGGCCAGAAGGAATCTTGCTTTTTTATCCTTTCAGGTTTTTGACCTTTCAGACTGATACATTCTAGGTAAGTATTTCAGTTGAAAAATTAAGATGGTGTTTCATAGCAATTTTCTTGTTTGAGTGTGTGTGTGTTATTTTAGGTGTGTGATATTTTAGTGCATTACTAAGCAAGGACATTTATGGTCAGGTCCATAGATATGTAATATTTGCTCTCAGATTAAACATAGTGATCAGACCATTGGACTGCAGGGTAGCCTATACGCTGCCCACACCTTTTGTTAACGGTCTGGTCTGGTGGCAGAGGACGACATACAACCTTACATAGAAAACCATAAGGTGCTTTATATTCAGGGATTCATAAGACAATGGGGAGCACAGGTCACAGTTCCCAATACAAGAACAGGAGTTCATCAGTTTCAGTCAAAAAAGGGCACAACCAGTTATCCCGTGTTTCACACTGTAGGGTCTCACATGACACACCAGATAGCAATGTGGGCACACTGGGCATTACCTCAAACTGGCACCACACACTTTAAGGTACTTCTGTATAACACAGCATATCTGAACCATGCATTAATAAAGAGGTTGACTGGCATCACTATGTTCTGTCAGGTAAGGGTTTTAGAGGAATACCCCTTTGCTACTGATCCCACATACAGCCCCTCCCCTAGTACTGTCAATCCATTCCAGATGTTCCATCCCCTGCTGACAGGTTCCACCACAAATCCAGCTTCAAAAAGGGTGAATGGAGGAGCTGGTACAGCAGCTGATGGGGGAGCTGAGGGCTGCTTCGGTGTTGGAGCCCACAGCAGCTGGCCTGCCTGAGCCGGAGGAGCTTCCGCTCTTGCCTAAGGAGCTCCCAGAACCTGGAGGGGAGCTCCAGCTACCACCACCACCTGATATGGAGGAGCTCCTACTGCTGGGAGGGGGGCTCCAACTACTAGCACCACCAGAAGGTGAGGAGCTTCCATTCTGGGGTAGGGAGCTCTTTATACTGCCCCCTCACCCGGCGTTCGCAGCTGCCGAGACCCCAGGAAGAGAGAATACTGCCTCCCTGCCGGAATCTGCCAGGGGTCTGCTGCAGTTGCGGGAGTCTGCCGGGGGTCTGCTGCCACCGGGGTCTGCTGGGGGTCTGCCGCCGGGGTCTACCGGGGGTCTGCCGCCGCCGCCGGGGGTCTGCCGCCGCCGCTGGTGGTACATTCAGCAGCTGTGTCAGGGGGACTGTTATGGCTGCCACGCCGGCCTGCGCAGCCTCCGCCATGCTGGGGTTAGCGCTGCCCTCCCGCCCTCCCTTTCTTCTGCGTTTTTGGGGGGGCTTGTTTTTCTTTCTGGCCTCACCTGGGGGTGCGTCCCTGGGGTGGGGTACTGTAACTACCAGCCCTGTGAGGGCTGGTGTTTCATATGAACCGGGAAATATGTTCACATATTTTGAACAAATATGTTCACAACATGTTCCATATGTTCCAGAAAACGTATTGTTGCTTGCGATAGTCAGACAGTGCGTACCCAGCTAGAATGTGTGTGGGATAAGAGCTGAACACTATGAGCAGGCTGTAACAAGATAGCTTACGTTCCCGTTAAAATCTCCATCGGAGATATACTGGGAAATTACTTAGAATATCTCAGACAGAACTTGGTATAAGTGAATAACATTTCATTCCAGATAAAACGGCATCAAAGTACATGCTCCACTGGGAAAAGAATAACACAAATTACAATACCATGAATATTACATGTTTTCAAAACTCCTAAATCCAATTTACGATCTAAGCAACTCCTATACGGTTCAGTCTAGTAATCTAACATTAATCTAACACAATTCTATGGCACCCACGAACGTGTGCCAGGAGCCTTCGTTAACAAGGACCTGACAAGTCTACTAAAACAAATAGATTTTATCCTTTCCACTCAGGTGCCACCCACTTTATTCCCACTGCACAATATATGGGGATTATTTCACTGGCTGGATTTGAAACAAAGCAACACATCTCAACAAATTTACATGATTGGATTATTGACAGACAATCGCCTAGATTTAGGCACCTCCTGTCCTACATAAAGGCACATGCTGGGCCTATTGTATGCCATTTGAATAATGTAAGAAAATAGTTCTTAAACCTGTGGAAGAATCACATGACCTGTTCAACCTTATAATGTCTATAATAAAAACACCCTTTATGGGACTGTCAAGAAAACACCAAATGTCATATAGTTATGTACAGTATAATGTTGAGTTTTATCAGCTTCAGCAGTTGTCTTCACCCATCGGGCAAGGACTGTGTGTTCTAGTGTTTTGACCCCCCTTCCATCCAGGACCATCAATTACCACTCAGGAAGTCCTCGATATGGTGTGAGAGAATGCCAGTCCTTAGACAGCTGTGGAATCTGCTATAATCGGTCCTGTAAACATTTTAGACCCACTACAACAACATTAAGGGTACTGTTCCAAGGGTTCAAACGGTGGTTTGCAAAGTGCCTTCAAAACCACAGATAAATCCCACTTACGGAGACTCATCTTCACCTGACGAGACCCCTTTTAGAGGCGCAAATGATGAGACCCCTTAAAAAAAAACACTACCAAAGGATGTGAAAAGACAGTAATCTTTCCAAATCCTTCATGACAAGCAGAATTCACCAAAGCATACACTTATAGTGTGCCTGGCAATTTCCCTTCCCCACACAGCTGCTGCTGACAATTCTTAATCAAATTTATCTCACAGTCTTGGGGGTCAAAACACTGTGTTCTTCAAACCTACGTGAGAACATTCTCCATTTGTACATGCAATTTCTAGAAGTAGAAACAGCATGTGCATACTGAAAATCTGTCCTGTTCAGGAACAAAAACCCACATGGATTGTGTTAGTATGGGTGACGACTGCCATCAGTCAGGGTGTCCTACTGATGTGGGATGCACCATGGGGGCGCCCTCAGCATGTTCATCATCTCTGGAATTCAAGAGGCCCCTGGCCTCTCCAGAGCCACCAGAATGACGGATGCCCTCTCTGACCTGATTCTCTGCATCAACTGAAGTGGACACCAGGTTGGGGTTGTTGGTACTCAAGACTTGTTATGTAATAAAGGAGATGTCCCTACATTTTACTGCTCTCAACAGTGGAAATGTATAAAGCAGGATGTTCTCCCACTCACCATGTGCAAAATTGTCAACTCCTAATGTTGGATTGTCTGTTGGTCTCAGAGAAAAACACTGTGGAAAATGGACAGGAGGTCTACCCTGACATTGAGCCGCCTGGGAATGTGGCCGTGCACACATTCCCAAAACTTGACTGCCAACCAACGCAGAGCAGGAGATCTGACTCCTCTCTATCAGTTGATGTATGCCACTGTTGTGCCGTTGTCTTACCAAACCCGTACATCTTGGCCCTGCATCATTGATGCAAAAGAGTGTAGGACCAAAAGGACCTGTTGGTGCCCTCAGTCCAGGCACACATCCGCCGATCCCATCGGACCTGGCATCAGGCGCAGGGGGCACTGCTCAGAAACTCTAACCAGTACCAGTGCCAGGCCAACTGTCACCGCACCCCAGCCACTGCTTACACCCGGGGTGATAAGGTCTGGTTGTCCTCTAAGAACCAGCCCATCAAGACTGACTCCCGTAAACTCCTGTCCTGCTTTTTGGGCCCGTTTATTATTCTGAAGATCATTAACCCTGTCTCTGTCAAACTCAAGCTCCCTCCATCCCTAATATGTTAAATAGTAAATTGTAGTCATTGTTATGAATTTATTTTTATTGCTGTGTATGTATGTAGGTTTGCTGTGTCATGTTGCAGCTATGAGTCCAAGACACATTTCCTGAAAAGTATATACTATACTATCCTGAGCACCTGTTTCACATCAGCACCTGGGGCTGATTGCTGCCTTCCCTATTTATGGGAGGATCTAGTAACCAGTCCCTGCCGGATTATTGTACAACATATGTGGGTTCTAGTTTTGAGCTCCCATTTCATATTATATCCTGCCTTGGTTATTGCCAGCCTGAATTCCTGAGTATTATTCCGTGTTGTTGTCTTCTCACCTTGGTTCTCCTTGCCTCCATTCCAGACCTCATCTGTTTAGACAACGTGGTCATTACTCACCTTGTTCTGCCTCAGCCATCCGGTCATTCACTACAATGGATCAACATCCACCTGGTCAATACTCACCATGCTCTGCCTCAGCCATCTGGTCATCCACTACAACAGATCAACATCCTCCTGGTCAATACTCACCTCGCTCTGCCTCAGCCCTCTGGTCATACACTGGAACAGATGAACATCCACCTGGTCAAATACTCACCTCGCTCTGCCTCAGCTATCCGGTCATCCTGCACAGCAACCCAACATTCTCCTGGTTTCGCTCTCCTTGTTTTGTCATTTGCATCATTTTGATGAGTTATGCGAGGACGAGCGACTGTCTGATGGGTAGAGAAGTTTGAGAGATTTTATCCCCCCCCCAATTCCCACTAACCATGCCTTGTCGGCAACCCCTTGGACAGATTTGTGGAATGGCAAGGTGCATGCACATGGTTCATCCAACCACATGTTGCCAAGCCACTGATTCTTTTTGCAATGCTCATCCAACAAGGAAGCCTTTATTCAGATCATGCATAGGATGAATATGTTCACCAACTATACTTCCATGATTTAATTTACAGGCGGCCAATCTGCACGGAAGAAGTAACTGGAGAGCAAGGTGGCAGGACAGATAATCTGATTTATCTAACCCAAATCTCGGGCAGCACTATGCAAATTTGTGCTGCCTCGTGCAGGATGTCAAGGGAAAACCAGAGGATCAATAGTCAGGCACGAACCACAGACTATCATGACGTAGACTGTCCTGCAATGCAGTGACTTTGCATTTCCTTTTCAAATGGCAAAAGAATCACTGCATACTGTAGGAAATAATTTACACATCTAGTAGCCAGATTTTTGTATAATTTTGATATACAGGTTCTACAGCTTTGGTCAATTGCAAAATTTGACCCTATGCACCTTTAAAAAGGATGTATATACGTACCGTAGTGATTTGTGGAGTCTTGGTTTATGTTTTACTAGGCAACACAAGCAATCAGAATGTCTACTTAGGCTAGGATAACTTTCTATCAAACTGCCTGGATATTTATTTACACACCTGAACCAATTCATTAAACAAAAACATTTGTATGCAGATCAGCCTAATGTTGAAAAAATCTGGACAGCCCATTTTGGTCCTATACAGGTGAAAATGCCAGATTACATTATGGGGAGTGCTTGCTTTTAGTATATGTCAACATAGATACATACAGCTACAAAAATTGTAAGTGCCACAACTCAGCATTTTGACATATCCTTCCATATACCCACTGTGATTTCTGAGAAGACTGTAACAAAACGAATCTCATTATTTATCCACATTTTACCATCATTATAAAGCCTTTTGAGTTGATAGTGTTTTCAAAGAATTTGTGAGATTAATGATTGATTGACATTTGTCTTTAATTTTAAATCAACACCTGACCTTAAACATTTCAAGAGTATAGACTCTGCTAAATGACAATGATGCCTAAAGTAACTGTAAAGTGCATACATTTTCACCATAAACTAAGTGTTGACATGTGATGTTCAATTTCTCCACTGTTGACACTCAAGCTGAAACAGTAAAAATGAACCTGTGCATATGCACACATACTGTGTTTGACTGTATGTGAGTGAATATTGCGTGACGATTAATGCAATATCTGCTTTCTCATTCCTACACCTTCAACATGAGATGTAAAAGTTACACACATCAAAAGGCCTGTTCAGCTACTATTCACAAACCTATTGTATTTGAGAGCAATATGTATTTCACAATTCAAAAATGTTTTGTTTGTTTTGTTGTAGTCAATCAGTAACCCCCTTCTAATTTGAAATTGTCAGGAGGACAAACGTTTTGAAGGAAGACAGGGATGAACTTTGGTGGGAACTATAGAAATATACAAAGTGAAAAGCTGGCAAAGGATGCCAAGCTAGAGTAGATCAACAAACATTTTTTTGCAGAGCTTAAACATTTAGAGGGTGTTGGTGAGTCAATGAGAAGGCTGTACTCAAATAACTGATAAGAACTGTTTATTATTCTGAAACATAATGATGCTACCACAGCCGATTTTAAACTGTTGTGTTAACCTTCACAGACCCAGAGTCAAGTACAAGTATTATGTCTGCCCCCATTTTATTTTCATATTATAATTAAATTGATGGACCCTCTTTCTTTTTCTGAACATTAAATCAGAAATTCAGTTTAGAAACTCATACCTCCAGCATTGGAGCCGGTCCTGACCTCCCTGGGGAGGGTCCCTTCTACCTGACCCGGGAGACATGTAAACCATTTGCCATTGCCACACAGTCCCATCTGACACAGTGCTCCGACTTCAACCCTCCCTCCTTTAAATCAGTATGCTGCATCTGTCGGTGTAAGAATAAGTAGACTCATACAGAACAGAATGAGGTATAATTGAACAATATTCTTTTAATAGAATATTTTCTATAGAATTGTGAGATATGTATGTAAACATATGCCTATAGGCTATGTCTGAAACTATATGTCTTAAAATAGTAAAATAAACCCTATACACCTGTGTGATTACCTTTGGTTATACAATGTAAAAATATGCCTATAGACTATGGCTGCAACTATATGTCTTAAAATAATGAAATAAACCCTAGTTGGACAGTCTGTCTGGACAATCTGGAGGAAATTGAGAAAGTATGTCACAGAATTAGTTAAGCAGTCGTTTACACACATATGCACTTCTGCCATACAATCTTAAATGTTACTAAGTGTGTCAACATTTAAATGTTTGAAATAAAATCTTACCATCAAAATATTCCTCTCATTCACATTCTTGAGGCATAATCATCAATGATGTCCTCATAGGACATGTTTCTCCCTGGTCATGATTTATGCCCTTGATGGCCAGACCACTCAAACATCCTGTGACTAGTACACTATCTTTTAATGAGCTTTAATTTTGAGAAGCTCCTTTCTGCAAATGCTATTGTTACTGGCAGGGATACTGTTCTATTAGAATCTGACCTGATTTTATCAGATGCTGGATGTACTGGATCTGTGTTAGTACTGGCTAAGGCTGGTTGTGGATCAACTGAGTCTTTGTTTGTCCTGGCTGATGGTCCAGCATCTCCTCTACTAACTTAAGCATAGCATCTGGAAATTATAGATTCAAATACTATTATACATTTTATCAGCTGCACCAAGCCCATTCAAACTGGCTCCCTCAGATTTCCTTTAATACATTTTCAAATATAAATTTTAATGGTTTGGCTGAATACTTGATGGTTAACATCTGAGAGATGTGCATCCATATGTGCCCTAGTATGTCCAGCTAATTAACATTTTAAATTCAATCCATAAATCAATTGTCAATTTCAACCCATTGCTTTCCATCTTGCATTAGTCCAGAGTTGTGACTAAACCTTGACTAAAGGACTGGATAATCATCGTCTTGTTTTAAATTATGTGCACCTATGAGGAGTGCCACCATGCCCATATATTGTCTGGTCCCCACAGAGGCTGCTGCACACTCATATGAAGTTGCAGTTTATAAACACTGTTGCCCGTTGGCATTTATCGTACGTAATAAATAGTTATATTTCACCCTCACTTTTGTCAGGCACAAAGTCACAGAACACAGCCCTGGAAGTGGATGGCAAGCAAGCAATGTATACAGACAGACCAAGAGGATGACTACCCAGCTATAGCTACTAATTGTTAACAAGACAGATGGACTAGAGAGTAAACTAGCACATCAATATAACGTTACGGTTTCTTCCTGAAATCCAACTTGAAGAGGGGTGAGAACATACATTTACCTGATTGCTGCTTCTGCAGTTCACTCTCATTGGTTTTTTTTTCTTTCTGTGTCCAGAAGGATAGTTCAGCTTCATCCTCTCAAAACATACTATTTACAGGTCATAAATGATTTTGTCATTTTGAACAATTCTTTTTTCTGACTCAGGAGTCACTACACAAATAAACGAAATGACTCAAAAGAGTTATTTTTACTGAACGACTCGAAAACATCGTAGTAAATAGAGTCAAACTTCCCAGCCCTAACTGACACATGCTTTGAAATGAGGGGAATGTGGGACCCTTGTGTAATTTTCAGAGCCCTACACAACTTGCGTAGTGAGTGGATAGGGCTGACTGGGTCTCCCCAGGAAAATAAAGAGCATTTCTGCTCTAAAGAGCATTATCTTTCTAACAGTTACCAGGACAACTCAGAAAATCCTACAAATTCCAGATCAGTAGCTGTGCAGGATGGAGTACAAAGCAACAAAGTGGAGCACTGTGCCCTCTGCAGTTTGACATTTGTCACAGATTGACTTTTTTTAAAGTGTAGTATGCATTACATCTTGAATTGTAAAACAAAATGAATTATGTGTCCTTGAATTGACTGTGGATAGTCACTAAAAGTTTTGCTGCACATACTTTCTGCAGATGTTTGCCTGAACCATCTGGTTTTACATCCTTTGGTATATGGACAGAAGGAGCAGAACAGTTTAGCCTGCCTGGTTGTTTTGCTATTGGTGCTGGTGGGCAGCTATATCTGTATGGACACTAGCACCCTAGAGAGAAGTACAGACAGGCCTCATCTCTTTATGTGCCCCTGGATGAGAAATGTACAACTCAGAACAATCAGTTGATGAAAGGTTTCCTGCCTCACAGCGGTATTGCTTTAGCACTAGCTACATCTTGTGAGGGCTCGAATGCTCTGTTTCTTGGAGTTCTTGTAAATTCCACAGACTCACAAAGATGGCATTTACCACACGACCCGGGCCGTTTCTGGGCTGACACGTTCGCCTGGCAACGCTATATTATGCCGGCAACACAAACGCTGATTTTTTCCTTTTAGAATAATTATAATTAATTCACTAGAAATGGCCCTGCACACAGCCAATCAGGGCACTGGGTAGGAGAATCATTCACTCCCTGCCTAGACCATGTGTGCCACACTGTAAACATCCACTGCCTAGACCATGTGTGCCACACTGTAAACATCCACTGCCTAGACCATGTGTGCCACACTGTAAACATCCACTGCCAGACACATTTCATTACCTCGATAAACTGGATGGAGTGGATTGCTTTATGCTACATTCCCTGTAATTAATCAACTATTCAGTGTCCAAAATTATTGGCTCAGGTGTAGAATATTACAAATACCAAACAAGCTAGCTTTCATTCAGATACCACTCCAATGAAATCAGCTAAAGGTGATCAGTGAATCAGCATTTAGTATTTATTTCCAGGTTTAAAAATATACCCTATTCAGTTCATCCGGAAAGTATTAACAGCTCTTCACTTTTTTCACATTTTGTTATGTTACACCCTTATTCCGAAATGGATTAAATTCATTATTTCCCTCAAAATTCTACAAACAATACCCCATATTAACAATGTGAAAGAAGTGTGTTTGAAACCTTAGAAAATGTATTAAAAATAAAAAAGCACATGTACATAAGTATTCACAGCCTTTGATCAATATTTTGTTAAAACACCTTTGGCAGCAATTACAGCCTCAAGTCTTTTTGAGTATGATGTTACAATGCACACCAATTATTGGGCAGTTTCTCCCATTCTTCTTTGGAGGACCTCTCAAGCTCCATCAGGTTGGATGGGAATCTGTTACGAATAAAAATTATATTAAAGTATACTACAAGTATACTCAAAATTGGATAGTATACTTTTAGTTCACTTTTGATATATTTTTAAGAAGTATGCTTAGAAAATAGTTTACTTTTGATATACTTTCAAGAAGTACACTTAGAAAATAGTTAACTTACTTAACAATGTAAACGTTTAAGTATACTACTAAATAGAAAATAATTGTATACATTTCTTCTGGAGTAGGATGTAAGTTCTTCTATTATACAGCAAAAACATTCAAAATACTTTTAAAGTACATTACAAGTTACATTTTTTAGATCCATATTGTATATTCTAATACTTCATAAACTAAAAGTGCACTACATGCACTACACAGGTTACTTTAAAGTATTCAAAAGTATACCTTTAAGTACTTTAAGAAATGTACAGGGGCCTCATGTATAAACGTTGCGTACGCACAAAAAGCTTGCGTACGCTGGTTTCCAAGCACACGGTGTGATGTATAAAAAATTACTTGACGTGAGAATATGCGGTCCGTCACGGAAACTTTTGAGCAGGCGTGAGAATGTGCGGGCCGTACGCAAAGTCTTGTCTGGCTCTGTAACGTGACAAATTCTAACTGAAAAG
>JACXGM010001571.1:0-20143 GCA_016801145.1 Umbra pygmaea
ACCTAAACAGCGATCAATATTAACCAAATTTATCTCTCAAATTGCTCATCATAACCACTGAAAATTATAAAAACAACTAACCCAAATTCCAATTATTTTATATATTTTTTATTTTGCTGATCCGAAAAATGATCCGATCCGTGACTCTGATCCGAAAACCGATCCGATCCGTGAGTTTCATGATCCGTTGCACCCCTACAGTCCACCCATCATATCTTCATTGCTGGACAATAATTGAACACTGATTGACCTTATTACAATGGGCTGTGTACCTTCAGATCCCCCACCCGGTACAGCCAGAAGAGGACTGGCCAACCCCTTGAGTCTGGCCTCTCTCTAGGTTTCTTCCCAGGTCCCTCCTACTAGGGAGTTTTTCCTAGCCAATGTGCATCACTTGTGTTGCTTGCTTTTGGGGGTCTCGGGCCAGGTGTCTGTCAAAGCGCTTTGTGACAACTGCTGTTGTAAAAAGTGCTTTATAAATAAATTTGATTGATTGAGTGGAATTCACAATCTAATGCAACACTGCTACCCTATAGTAGAGAAATGCAATAATGGTTAAACATTCAGACTCCCAAGGGACTTATTCTCTCAAACCCAGGTTTATGCCTGTGGTCTGATGGCTATGCTAATGTGTTCTTTAATGAGCAAAGGGTTTACTTTTCCAGATGAATTAACTCTTTGCAATGAATTGAGTGTTATTCACTTCAAAGTTTGTGATACATAGCTGAGGGTCACGTCTCCCTCAATATTCAATTAGCTGAAATTGCCACCCCAGTTGAAACGATTGACAGGTGTACGAAAACGAGAGCTGATGAGTGCATCCATCCCCCCATATTTATTAAGTTCGTCCAAGAATTTCAAGACAAATTGACTACTTCATTGTCACAGCATGCACTTCATTTTAATAGTGAAGGGTTGTATGATAAGGCATATAACAATCCCTTCCACATAGTCTATGAACATCTGCTAAGTAATTTGTTTTGACAAGGGTGAACACTGTGATGTTAACAGGGCAGCTACGCTGTTGTTGTGCTGTATTGTCAGCCATTTTGTTGTAACATTGACAGGCTGCTGACTCAAATCTGCTATTCAGTTCAGTTAAATGTCATTTTAATGGTAAAAGTCTTGACATTAATGAAGAACTTAAAATAAATATAACTTAAATATACAGCTTTGGAAAATATTAAGATACTGCAAAAACATCTGTATCTCTGGATTTACTGTTGATAGGTATATTATCTGAGTACAGCCCTCACATTTTTTTAAATATTTGATTATAACATTTCGTGTGACAAAACTGAAGAATTGACACTTTGCTACAATGTAAAGTAGTGAGTGTACAGCTTGCATAACATTGTAAATTAGCTGTCCCCTCAAAATAACTCAACACACAGCCATTAAGGACTAAACAGCTGGCAGCAAAAGTGAGTACACCCCTAAGTGAAAATGTCCACATTTCACCCGTTTTGAGGACAGCACTGAACTATTTCATGTGGAGGTGGGGGGGATGTGCAATGTGCAATACAGAGGCTCTCTGAATGTATACTTTTTGCCAAATACACAACAAGAAAATAGGATAGGTGGACAGGTTAATTATATAATGTAGAACTTATTTTACCTAATGTTGTAATAATGTTTTATCAGTCACAGGAATCGTCCTACCCCCCCCCCCCCATTACGGCATCCTGGGCAGACTACCAAAATAATTATCACAGCACAATATGAGTTGAATGCAAATGTGTTGTATTATGGCTATGCTAAAAAGCAAAGCAAAAAGGTATTCACCTATTAATTCAGAAGATGATGATGGGTGAAAAATATCAGCACTTAAAATCCTTCAAGGTCGATTGCGCGTACAATTAGTGGTGGCTCGTCAAGTATGAAGCTACATTTGTGTCTTTATATCACAATCAAAACTTTTTCCTTTGCAAACCAAATTATCTTTTCAAAAGCAAAACTCATGTTTTAATCAAATATTATAGTTGAAAACAAAATGTTTAGTATTGCAATAAAAAAAATCAAAACATGCAAAACATTTTTTTTGATGAACTCTTGACCCCATTCCTGTCGGCCTCCCCACTGGTCAACACAGCAGAATGTCAGAACCTCATTGATTGTGACTAGTTTCAAACGAAGGAAGTTGTGCATAGAAAATCCAAGGGGGTAGGAATGCATTCCATTTAGCTCAGAACTAGGAGGTCGGAACTGGGTTAATGTCACACCCGAGTTAACAAGTTGATCGTATTCCAGTAACCGAAGTGGGAAAACAAGATGGACGCCCCCACGAAAGCCTTCGTTGTTCTTGCACTTCTATAATATGAACAGAACAACTAGCCATGTTAGCAATTTTTAGCAAAACCAGTTGATATATTTCTGTGTATTGTCACACCTTCTACAACCGTACATCTAAGAATTTCTCCCAAATTACGTTCTAAGGAAAATATTTTGAAAAACTAAATTATGTTATATGCCAACATATTTAGGGTTTTTTACGTTTGAACTGCACGTTTTGTTATTAGGCTATATTTGTACTTCAATTACGTTGCTCCGGTACATTTCGTTTAGCGGATTTATGCGAGAACATTCAATAGTGTTCAAAATTATATTGCAACATTCACAGTTAAGGTTAGGTAGGAGGATACTAACGGTTAAGGTTAGGCATGAGGTTACTAACAGTTAAGGTTAGATATGACGTTACTGAGGTTAAAGTTAGAATTAAGGTTAGGGTTAACATTACAAAAACCAACAATCGCCTGTCTGCATGATGCAAGCAATGTAGAACAAAACACACACAAAGTGCCAATCTGGATTTGAACTCGCGAGCACTGGCATGCAAGTCGCAGATTTATACGCCCATCCACCATCCCCGACCTCCACCCTAGCAAAAACTATGCTATTTACATGCTACGTCATTATTCGAGTGTTCAATTTAGTTCCCTACAAACGTAATTGACCCTCTCATACGTTTATACTTGACATATTTCGGTTTTACAAAATAGTTCCCTCAGAACGTATAATGTGATTTAGGGCTGAACTTGTAACGCCGTAGCAACATGTCCAGAGACAGCAGTTGGACAGTACTGTGTGTACGACAATTTTCATGAAAAACAAATAAAACAATTACTAAAAATTAACAGTAACAACAACTTTCATTTACTGAGTAGGAACACGGAATTTCCGACCTCTGAGTACAAATAGAATGCGGCAATACACTCGGATGTTGAAACAGCCCTGGTGGATTCTGATGCTACCTGGCCATCACCTTAAGATAACATTCCATTCATTAGGGGTCACTTTGAATCGGAAGCGTTTAAAGACAATATCAGTCCATTGTTTATTTCTAAAGAAACAGGATAATATATAAAAAGCTCTATTACCTTGCATCTCACGTTATGGCCCCGTTATGGCATCATAACCAGACAACTTACTGTCGCACAGAAGAGAAATTACTGTACAGTCCAGGAGAAGCTTGCAGACAATTGGGGAATGTGGAGGCATTCAGTCAAAATGACAAAATAATTAATCAGAATAGGCCTCCTTACCAAAAGTTGCTCCTGCTCCAACACTCATGGACAACTCCTACTCACGCTCTCATTTCTCTGCAAGAGGCAAGATTCGGAATGATTCAGATTTCTTTTGGCACTGCTAAGATAAGAATTCCAACTTTCAGAGACGTTGCTCATGTCAAATTTATGTAATCACGCTCAGCTTGAGGCTTCGCAGTACGTTCGGCTATCACAGAAAAAGTGCTTCTGATTGACTTCACTTTCTCTCTATATGAATGAATGGCAAGGCTCCGTCCATCTTGTATATTGTCATTGAGAAAATCGCATCTTTACCTACGAAGGCTATTTAGATGTGTTTGCGTTATCATGCTAGCCTAGAAATCTAGACGCACCCTAGCGGCAGCAAATATAATTTGCAGCTAGGGTCAGTCTATGGCGTTATATATGTGCCTCATTCCTGAGCGAGTAATTGTGAGTTTTGAGCACAGAGAACTATATTTTGCAAGCACATTACATTATATTCTCAGGCAGTTTACTCTGGTGCTCTCTCACAAACTCGTTCTCTGCGCTCAGGCAGACGATGTTGCGCTCCGGTCGAGTCTCCGGCTCTCTCAACCTCTTCACTCTGTGCACGCTCAACTTGCAACAGCATTACAAATGTGCCACAAAACTAACTAATCTGAGAATTAAAGAAGAAGGTCAATTGTGATTGGCTGTTGGTCTCCAATCACAACGCTTCCCAAAAATTATATTTCCGTTCTTTCAGCTAGCAACACAAACGCGGGTTTTGTGTTTCAAAATAATAGTGCTCATTCCAATGCATTAAATAATCATTGTAAATTCATTTTAAAGCAAGTAAATTGTAATCAAATCAAATTTTGTGTGTTTAAGGAACTATTAAAGTAGTTTGATAGGAAAAAATAAATATGTTTTAATAACAATTGTAAAAGATATGCTGTACACTAAAATGTATTTTATATATTGTCTCATAAAAACTAAACTATCACTTGTGCCGAAATATGTGCTATGGACAAATGTTCACTAGGATGTGTTTAATCCAAATATACTCTCAAATCATCAGGCACCTGAGGCAGTACAGCCAGCAAAACAAAAACAGGGACCCATGTCACTCTCCCATTCAACTCACTGTAGGCCATAATTGCAGATGCAGATTGCTCTATAAAAACTAATCTATCACTCGTGCCTTAACATGTGCTATTGATGAATGTTCACTAGGATGTGTTTAATCCAAATATAGTCATTCTTTATGTATCTCAGCTAAACCCAATTCATCTCTTAAGGCAGAAAAGTGGTTTTACTTTCTTATTCAGATAAAACATTTTAGAATTGACATTGGGTGGCATTTGAAAAGACCTTCAAAGATGTTTTTATTCCAACTTTCTTCATGTAGTGGGTCAATTTCTTGTCTTTTCCTCTTGTTTTGATAGATTTTTTGACAAATGTCTCTTTGGTATGACACATAGAATGTATGCAGTTTAGCAATACATTCATCAACACACTGTTGTTTCACACCTAAATACAAAGGTTTTGTGTTTTTGAAGATTACTTTGCTGATAGCTGTGATTGCTGTGCTTTTATTGCTTGGCAGTACTTTTGAATGTGTTGATGAAAATCTCTTTAAGGTCAGACCAAATAGGAGTTACTGGAAGAAAGTGTCAGGAATCCACCCTCCTGAGTTGTCTTCCTGTCCCTTCTGGTCCCCATTCCGTTCCTGGTTTTCCCCTGCACTCCCTAATCACCAGTTCCAGTCCCAGTCATCACCTGCACCTGTTAATCGGCCACACCTGGGTTCATTGCCTTCCTCTCCCTTTATTAGGGAGTTGAAGTCAGTAACCAACTGCCAGATTATTGTACAGCCACTTTCCGTGTACCGAACCTTGCCTGGACTCCGAACCTCCCTGTGTACCGAACCCTGCCTGGAATACGACCCTCCCTGTGTACTGAACCCTGCCTGGACTCCGACTCCGATACCTGGAAGGTATGAGGGTGATGTGGAGGGTTGTCGTACCTTTTTTCTACAGTGCGGCCTTGTGTTTGATCAGCAGCCTCGCACCTATGCCACGGAGAGGTCCAAAATCGCCTTCGTTATCAGCCGGCTAGGGGGTGAGGCCCTGAGATGGGGGGCCGCCGTCTGGGAAAGACTCGAGGTAGGAGCTGAGTCTTATTCTGTTTTCACCGCTGAAATGAAAAAGGTGTTTGATCATTCTACCACGGGTAAACAAGCTTCCAGACGGTTACTCAATATCAAGCAAGGTACTCACGGTGTGGCAGAATATGCTATTGTTTTCCGCACTCTTGCCGTAGAAAGCGGCTGGAACACCGATGCCCTGCTAGCTGCTTTCCAGAACGGCTTAACAGACGCCATCAAGGACGAGTTGGTGTCATACCCGGAACCGGACTCCTTAGATGACCTCATTACACTATCCATGCGGGTCGACAACCGTATGAGGGAACGCAGGAGGGAGAACCGCCAAGGAGAGAGCAGGTTAACACCATCCACTCAACCGTCATTAAGCAATCAGGCTACTGTGAGTACGAACAGCACACCTCCTACCTCTGTGTCTGATGTCGCATACGAACCCATGCAGTTAGGTCGGTCTCGCCTTTCTGAGGAGGAACGGAAGAGACGCATGGGTTCTAGATGTTGTTTGTATTGTGGGGAACCGGGTCACTACATATCCTCGTGTCTAATCAAGCCGGGTAACGACCGGGTCCGCGAGGGTTTAGGAACCACCCTAGCGAGCCAGACCACATTCGGTTCCTCAGCTAGCTCACGTACCACGTTGTCAGCTACTGTTCATTACTTGGGTCAATCCACTCCTTGTTCTGCGTTGCTTGATTCGGGGTCTGAGGAGTGTTTTGTAGACCAGGAATTCATCCGCCAATTGGGTATTCCTACTACGTCCTTAACTAAAACCATTGACGCTAGGACTATCGCTGGGCAGCTAATTTCCCGTATTACCACTAAAACACAACCCGTCCGGTTACAGTTGTCTGGAAATCACTTCGAGGAGGTTTCATTTCTCGTTGTTCCGTCACCCCAAATACCCATCATCTTGGGTCACACATGGTTCAAAAAACACAATCCCGTCATCGATTGGATTACTGGTCATGTTACAAGATGGAGTCCTACGTGCCATAACCAGTGTCTTACGTCGGCAGGTATACCTCACGTTCCCAGTCCTAAGAGTGTCACGCCTCCGATCGATCTGTCACAGGTCCCAGCTGCTTATCACGATCTGGAGGAGGTTTTCAGTCAAGACCATACACTCGTCCTTCCTCCCCACCGTCCTTACGATTGTGCTATACAGCTTCTCCCCGGTGCTTCGTTTCCCAAGTCCAAATTATACAGCGTTTCCAAACCGGAACGTGAGGCTCTTGAACATTACATCCACACTTCCTTGTCAGCCGGTCACATCCGTCTGTCCTCGTCACCCTTGGGGGCAGGGTTTTTCTTTGTCAGTAAGAAGGATGGAGGACTCCGCCCTTGTATTGATTTTCGAGGACTGAATGACATCACCGTGAAAAATAAATACCCTCTCCCATTAATGAACACCACTTTTGATTCCCTTCAAGGTTCTACCATATTCACCAAATTGGATCTCCGGAACGCCTACCATCTTATCCGGATGAAGGAGGGCGACGAATGGCTCACAGGATTCAACAATCCTTTGGGTCATTTTGAGTACTTGGTGATGCCGTTCGGTTTAACCAATGCCCCCGCAGTTTTTCAGCGGTTTATTAATGATGTGTTGCGGGATTTCATTGGATTGTTTGTGTTTGTATACCTGGATGACATTCTAATTTTTTCACCAGACATCACCACACATGTCCAGCATGTCAGAAAGGTGTTGCAGCGCCTCCTGGAGAACCGGCTATTCGTTAAAGCGGAGAAGTGCCTGTTTCATACCAACACCACCTCTTTCCTGGGTTTTGTTGTGGAAGAGGGCAAGATCAGGATGGACCAGACCAAGGTCACCGCTGTCCTGGATTGGCCAACACCCGGATCCCGTAAGCAACTCCAGTCCTTTCTTGGTTTTGCTAATTTCTACAGGCGGTTTATCCGTAACTACGGCCAAGTGGCCTCCCCGTTGACTGCACTCACCTCTACGCTACAGCCGTTCATCTGGACCCCATCAGCTGACCACGCCTTCCGGGAGCTCAAGGAGTGATTCACCTCTGCGCCAGTGCTGGTCCAACTGGATCCCTCACGGCAGTTTATCGTCGAAGTGGATGCTTCCGGATCTGGCGTTGGTGCCGTGTTGTCGCAACGTTCCGTTGTGGACGGTAAGGTGCACCCTTGTGCGTTCCTGTCCACCAGGTTCTCATCTGCCGAGAAGAATTACGACGTCGGTAACTGGGAGCTGTTGGCAGTGAAGGCTGCTCTGGAGGAATGGCGGCACTGGGTGGAGGGGGCTGAGCATCCTTTTGTTGTTTGGACGGACCACAAGAACTTGGAGTACGTTCGGACAGCGAAGCGCCTCAATGCTCGGCAAGCCAGGTGGGCCTTGTTTTTTGGTCGGTTCTCTTTCACTATTACCTACAGACCCGGTTCCAGGAATGGGAAACCCGACGCCCTGTCCCGTGTTCACGACCTAGAGGAGTCTTATCCGCCCACACCTGACACTATAATTCCCGACCAGTGTGTGGTTGGCGCTATCACCTGGGACATCGAGGAGGACGTAATGGCAGCACTACGGAACGATCCTGGTCCCGGTAATGTTCCCCCCAACCTTCTCTATGTCCATGAAAATCTCCATTCCTCTGTCCTTAAATGGGCTCATTCCTCTCGCCTTGTGTGTCACCCGGGTGTCTCCCGCACTAAAGCATTTGTGGAGAGGAGATTTCGGTGGCCCACCCTTACTGCCGACGTTAAGTCGTATGTGTCTGCCTGTCCCATCTGTACCCTGAATAAAGGTTCTAATCAGCCCAGTTCCGGTCTACTGCTTCCACTTCCCAATCCACGCCGTCCCTGGTCACACATCGCCATGGACTTCGTCACTGGACTTCCTCCCTCGGAAGGTAACACCACTATCCTCACTGTTGTTGACTGCTTCACCAAATACACACATTATCTGTCTCTGCCCAAGCTTCCCTCTGCCACTGAGATGGCAGACCTGTTAGTGCGGGAGGTCTTTCAACACCACGGCCTTCCCACCAACGTGGTGTCCGACCGTGGTCCACAATTCACCTCGGCGGTGTGGAGGGAGTTCTGCCGCGCCATCGGGGCTTCTGTTAGCCTCTCCTCCGGGTACCACCCCCAGTCTAATGGTCAGGCGGAGAGGGCTAACCAGAAGATGGAGGCTATCCTGCGGTGTCTGGCCTCGGCTGACCCCACCCACTGGTCATCCCAACTGCCGTGGGTGGCCTATGCCCATAACACCCTGCCGACTGCTGCTACGGGTATGTCACGATTTCAATGCCTGTATGGCTACCAGCCCCCCTTGTTCCCGGTTCATGAAAAGGACCTGGCGGTGCCTTCCGTGCAGGCTCACATCCGTCGGTGTCACAGGACCTGGCACCGGGCACGGGGGGCACTGTTGAAGGCAACAGATGCCTACAGGAGACAGGCTGACCGTCGCAGGACCCCTGCTCCTGCCTACGCCTCTGGGGACAAAGTCTGGCTTTCGGCCAAGAACATCCCGGTCAGGTCAGACTCCCGCAAGCTCTCCTCCCGTTTCCTTGGCCCCTTTGTTGTTGATCGTGTTGTTAACCCCATGTCTGTCAAGCTCCGTCTACCCCCGTCCATGAAGATCCACCCCGTGTTCCATGTCTCCTGTGTCGGGCCTGTCCGTCTGAGTCCCCTGTTCCCCCCTCCACCTAGACCTCCTCCTCCTCGTGTCATTGACGGCGGTCCTGCCTTCACGGTCCGTCGCCTCCTGGACTCCCGGCGCCGGGGTCGCGGGATCCAGTTCCTCGTCGACTGGGAGGGTTACGGTCCCGAAGAGAGGAGCTGGGTTCCCCGTCGGCACATCCTGGACGCTTCCCTGGTCCGGGAGTTCTACCGCCGGAAGCCAGGGGCTCCGGGTGGTCCGCCTGGTGGCGTCCCTCAGGGGAGGGGCACTGTCAGGAATCCACCCTCCTGAGTTGTCTTCCTGTCCCTTCTGGTCCCCATTCCGTTCCTGGTTTTTTCCCTGCACTCCCTATTCACCAGTTCCATTCCCAGTCATCACCTGCACCTGTTAATCGCCCACACCTGGGTTCATTGCCTTCCTCTCCCTTTATTAGGGAGTTGAAGTCAGTAACCAACTGCCGGATTATTGTACAGCCACTTTCCGTGTACCGAACCTTGCCTGGACTCCGACCCTCCCTGTGTACCGAACCCTGCCTGGAATACGACCCTCCCTGTGTACTGAACCCTGCCTGGACTCCGACCCTCTCTGTGTACCGAACCCTGCCTGACCCCTGACCATTCTTGCCTGCCGGACTGGAGCATCACACCCTACACACACACAACCCACAATAAACATCATTTTCATTCTCCATCTCTGCATCTGGTTCCTTACCTTCTCCTGTGCCCAGTCCTGACAGAAAGTTTTTAAAAAATCTCTCCTCTCAGGTTCCTGGAATAAGTTCCTCTCAGTGCCAAGATGAATGCACTCAAATATTTGTTCAGGTATTTTCACAAAGCATTCAATGAATGGAGATTTGGAAGACATGGCCTTTTCACTATATACAGTGTGGAGAACAAGTATTTTATACACTGTCAATTTTGCAGGTTTTCCTACTTACAAAGCATGTAGAGGTCAGTAATTAATTTCATAGGTACCCTTCAACTGTGAGAGACGGAATCCAAAATAAAAATTAAGAAAATCACATTGTATTTTATATAATGAATTTGCATTTTATTGGATTCCCCCTATGTAAAGCAAATGATCTTTAGTGGGGCAACTTGCAAAACCTGAATGAAACCCCTCATTTTGGAGTTTGTCATGTCCTCACTCATAAATGTTTCTCTTAGCTTCTGCAATGACACTATTCATCAGAATCCAAGAAGTTCTTAGTATGTTGTTCCCATTTAATTTTTCTCATTACAGAAGACTATTTTCCCCACGTCACTTCTATTATTTGCTGCCAAAGACCTGATGTCAACTCTGACTAACTGATCCATTTAAACCTGATGTGCTGCTACATTTTGTAATGACAACGCAAGTTCCTCTCTTTCTGGGGTTCTTATTGGTCAAGCCAAAATGTCTCCACAATGTCTAATGTTTCCACATAGACCTCAACAGTCCCGCCCACAGCCGACTCCGGAAGTAAGAATACAAAACATTTTCTCCATTGACAATTCGAGTATAAGCCATAAAATCGTAACCGTCGATGGTAGACTAAAAACCAGCTACGACATGACTAAGCAATTGTATATGCTCATATAGATGCCAAATGTACATGGGGCACCAAAATTGTTTTGAGATAAATGTATTTTATTTGCGATGTCTTGGATAAGTACTTCATTACTCACAATCCTAAACCAGCAGTGATGCCTCTGATTGGTGGAAATCCATGATGTCATGGAGACAAACTTGCGGTAACCATGGAAATGGTATCCGAAATAAAGATCAGTTCACTGGCTGCAATAGGAGAACAAAGGAGTACATCAACAATTAGATTATGCGTTGCCTTGGCGGCGCTATCCGGGCTGTAACAAAAGGACTGAGTTATATATTTGTCTCTTCTAGTAGCTCTGTGGAAAAAAATCATATAACCTTGCAAGTGGTATACCAAAACTCCCTTTATGGGATGATCCAGCAAGCCCCAAAATAGCATATCATGATGTACAGTATAATGTTGAGTTCTCAGCTTCTCGTTGCCTTCACCCATAATGGGGGGTTTGCCCCCCCTTCCTTCCGGGTCTCACTCAGGCAGTCGTCATGAGTGTGAGAGACTGCTAGTCCTTAGACCGCTGCTATAATTAGTCCTGTGAAACATCTAAAAATCCACTACAGCTATGCCGAGGATAGCACCTGAACCCTGAAACAATGTGTCATCTTCAGTGGCAAACAAGATGAGGCTTTCATCAATGAGACAGTGGGTACAATAGGCACATACATGTCCTTGGTCGGTGGGAACCTCTACCCTAGAGATTGACCAAGAGATTTGTTGTTGATCTTTTTTTTATCTACTGTACTAGTTCTGGGCTACAGTTAAACTGTGGCCTCTTGGGGGGTACTCGAGGAGAGGTTTGGGAACCACTGGGGTAAACCATTTGTATTGACCAATACCTAAATATGTAAAAAAACACGTGTACATACTTGCCAATTTGAATTTGAACACTGGATTTGATTCTAGATTTTTCAATCCCCCCTGGAAGATTGCATCCTGCGGCAGGTGAACATAAGGGTTAGCAGATCAATCACCAATCAGGGCCAAGTTGTCATAGGATCTGAAACTAATGTGTAAAATAAAAAACCCTTTACATTTAGCACAGCGATACTCATTCCATGTTCCTGTGAGCCGCAATTCCATAGGTTTTCACTCCAAATCAATTTAAGCACAGGTGACGCTAATCATTACTAGGATGAAACGCCAACTCAGGGTAGTCGCAACAGGGGTAGGAGGGAAAACGTCCGGAATTGCGGCTAGCGGGAGGAGGAATGATTATTGCTGATTAGGTGGATGCTTTTATCCAGAGTGACTTACAGTGAATACAGGGGCGTCCCCCTGGAGCACAGTGGCTAGGAAAAACTCCCTAGTATGTGGGACCTAGGAAGAAACCTAGAGAGAGGCCAGACTCAAGGGTGTGGCCAGTCCTCTTCTGGCTGTACTGGGTGGGGGATCCAAGGGCACACAGCCCATTGTATTAAGGTCACATTGTTTATCAGTGTTCGATTAGTATCAATAAAATGAGATTAGAAATTAAATTACACATGAAAAGTTTGTATTTGAAGGCAACAGCAAACAATTTTCATTTTGCTAACTAAAGAAACATACACCGAAGTCTAACATAACTTACAGTAATGCTAGCTGGCTTGGTTATATTATTAGCTAGCTTATGTCATCCTAGATGCTGCAGCTAACATCTAGTTTAGTACTTGAGTAGACATTAGCCTAATATTCAATGCACAATTGAGTGTTAAACATGTTAAATGAAAATATTAAATTAGGCCAGATTGTCTCTCAGGCAAGTTAGCTTACATGACCAGTTCAGTGTTAATTTATATGTGATAGTAGTTTAGTGTGGTGGCAACAATTATTTGCCAGGTAATTTTCAACATCTACAGATAAATGAATGGTTTAAGGCTACTTGTCAACATGGCTAGCTAGCCATGAACACCTTGACTAAACTATATTCCTTATCAACATTACTGTACTGTAAATACAATTGTATGTGTCTCTGCATTTGGTAAATACACTAACTAGTTACAGTAGTATTATGAACAACTAGATGACCCAAGTTTACAAAGGTATAGCTATATGCTGTGTAAGTAATGATGAATAACATGCTAGACTTAATCTTCGTGTATAGGATGGGTCCCACTTGGAGTATTTCTTCCAATCTTTCCAAATGGGCTATAACTATAACGTTCTTCTGTTGGCATATGTCATGCCTACTTCATTTTAGGTTCATTTTAAGTTATTATTGGTGTGATCTACAATACCATTTTGGCATGATGTCTCGAACGCATCTAAATAGCCTCCATAGGTTAAGATGTGATTTTCTCATTGGACTTTCTACGCACTACTTCGTTTGAACCTAGAGTCACGTTCAATGACGTTCTGGCGTGTTGACTAATGGGGAAGCCAACAGGAATTGGGTAAAGAGTTCATCGAAAAAATATGTTTTGCAAGCAAATGTTTTTGTTTTGCAAGCTAAACTTTCTTACTTGGAAGCAAATCGTTTACACCAACGTTTTTTGTGGTTGCATTATTATAAAAACTTTTGATGTCGGTACTAAAAATGTGGTTTTCAGTTAAATAATATTTGATTAAGACATGTGTTTTGCTTTAGGAAATAGTTTTGTTTGCCAAAATTACAAGCAGGAAGCAGGAAGTGAAAATTACAAAATAACCAATTGGCAATGATGTAGGACAGCTGGTTTTAAAAAGACGTATAGGAAAATAGTGAAAAATATGCAAAAAATTTTGATATTGACCTGTTTTTATGTCCTCCAAACATTGTCACAATGGTTAAACGTGCAATATGTAATTTTGATGACATCGGGAGTTTGCATGGGATCATGGGTTTGTTATCGTCGTCAATGACAACCTTACAATCTAGTGTCTCCGGCAGAAAAAATGTTCACTGACAAAGTAATGTGTTGTTAAAAATATTATAACTTTATTCACGTTATGTTTGGCGGTTCCCTGGAACTTAGAGAAACTATATTATATGACGTCATTGACGGGCGACAAAATGAAACGTCCCATGTCTTCAAATTAAATTACAAATTTCTCTGGATTTGAAAGTTGGTGGAAACATTTAGGATAATGTAAGTACACAACTAAGAAATATATATAATATATGTATAGTGATGTTTTCTTTCAATGCAAAGTATGTATTTTGTTATTGTTTTGATTGATATTACATTGTACCTTTAAGGAGCCCTGGGGGCATGCCAATATGGATTTTCCAGCCCTATTCCTCAAGGTTGACATAAATTTACACATAATACACCAAAAAACAAACATACATTTTTTATTTTGGTTGATGTACAGTATATGACATAATACATAAAATCAATGTCTCAGAATGTTGGATTTCATTTATTCATGTTGTAGCAGCCAAGAGACCTCTGAATCCAAAATGATAAGGCACTTCACTGTAGGTCAATCAGCCTACAGTAGAAGGGTTAAACGTGGGTGCTCACTGTAATTATTGTGTTCCCAAAATGCAATGCAAAAAATACCTAAAAGTACTGTTTTCTTTCCTTTGACCAATAAATACTGTAAAATACTGTAGAATTACATTTAAGTCGTTTAACCAACCAAAATTAACATTAATGTACTGCATTTCAATATAACAGGACTATACTGTTGATATTTTGATGTAAATTAATATTGAAGAGAATTGCATAAGTGTGCGTATGATTCCTGATTAGTTAAGCAGTGTAAAAAGAAGTATGGCTTGGTAGAGGGCTGGAGGCCATAAGTGTAAGACAAGCCTCAAACTTAACTCCGGCCCAATTATGGTCAAGTCCTGAGCACAGTTTTATGGCCATCATCATGGATAGGACCTGATTAGATTGAGAGGGTATAGAAAACAAAAAAGATACTGTAGGCCTACATATTATTTCATAAAGAAATGATTAGCTTCGTTGCTGCAACCAAGGTGAAACCAATGATATAATATGCTTACATTCCAAGTACTTTAAATTATAGTCAAATTTGCTTGCTGGGTGTTATGTTCCTCTCTACATTCCTCTTCTTTGTTCTGGATGACCAGTCAGTGCGGTGCTCGATGCCAGTGATATTGCTGTGCCAGACCTCTAGATTTACTGTGCAACCACTCATAGAGCATATTTCCGCTGAGTCAGAGCCTTAGTTCAGCTTCACAAAGAATTGGTCCACTCTGTGATGGAAAAGGAGATCCTATCATTTAAATAACAGTGGGAAAAAGATTTGACAGGTAACCAAAAACTCCACCAGACTGGTACTGTTGTTTTCAAAGCACCATTCTTCATGAAGATGTATGAATTGATGCACGAGTGTTGTGTAAGAATGGGCTTGAGCCAAAACACTGAAGAGAATATAGCATGTGCAAAACTGTGGTGGATCATAGGACATTATTTAAGAAAAGTCATGTTTATTATTTATTTAAACTTTATTTTAATGATCAAACTGAGACCCAACGTCTCTATTGAGCAGCCAGATGAGATACAGTGCCTTGTGAAAGTATTCGGCCCCCTTGAACTTTTCGACCTTTTGCCACATTTCAGGCTTCAAACATAAAGATATGAAACTGTAATTTTTTGTGAAGAATCAACAACAAGTGGGACACAATCATGAAGTGGAACGAAATTTATTGGATATTTCAAACTTTTTTAACAAATAAAAAACTGAAAAATTGGGCGTGCAAAATTATTCATCCCCCCTAAGTTAATACTTTGTAGTGCCACCTTTTGCTGCGATTACAGCTGTAAGTCGCTTGGGGTATTTCTCTATCAGTTTTGCACATCGAGAGACTGACATTTTTGCCCATTCCTCCTTGCAAAACACCTCGAGCTCAGTGAGGTTGGATGGAGATCGTTTGTGAACAGCAGTTTTCAGTTCTTTCCACAGATTCTCGATTGGATTCAGGTCTGGACTTTGACTTGGCCATTCTAACATCTGGATATGTTTATTTGTGAACCATTCCATTGTAGATTTTGCTTTATGTTTTGGATCATTGTCTTGTTGGAAGACAAACCTCCGTCCCAGTCTCAGGTCTTTTGCAGAGTCCATTCTTCCAGAATGGTCCTGTCTTTGGCTCCATCCATCTGCCCATCAATTTTAGCCATCTTCCCTGTCCCTGCTGAAGAGAAGCAGGCCCAAACCATGATGCTGCTACCACCATGTTTGACAGTGGGGATGGTGTGTTCAGGGTGATGAGCTGTTTTGGTTTTACGCCAAACATAACGTTTTGCATTTTTGCCAAAAAGTTTGATTTTGGTTTCATCTGACCAGAGCACCTTCTTCCACATGTTCTCCCAGGTGGCTTGTGGCAAACTTTAAACAACACTTTTTATGGATATCTTTCAGAAATGGCTTTCTTCTTGCCACTCTTCCATAAAGGCCAAATTTGTGCAGGATACAACTGATTGTTGTCCTAAGGACAGACTCGCCCACCTCAGCTGTAGATCTCCGCAGTTCATCCAGAGTGATCATGGGCCTCTTGGCTGCATCTCTGATCAGTCTTCTCCTTGTATGAGCTGAAAGTTTAGAAGGACGGCCGGGTCTTGGTGGATTTGCAGTGGTCTGATACTCTTTCCATTTCAATATTATCACTTGCACAGTGCTCCTTGGGATGTTTAAAGCTTGGGAAATCTTTCTGTATGCAAATCCAGCTTTAAACCTCTCCACAACAGTATCTCTGACCTGCCTGGTGTGTTCCTTGTTCTTCATGATGCTCTCTGTGCTTTCAACGGACCTCTGAGACTATCACCGAGCAGGTGCATTTATACGGAGACTTGATTACACACAGGTGGATTCTATTTATCATCATTAGTCATTTAGGTCAAAATTGGATCATTCAGAGATCCTCACTGAACTTCTGGAGAAAGTTTGCTGCACTGAAAGTAAAGGGGCTGAATAATTTTGCTCGCCCAATTTGTCAGTTTTTTATTTGTTAAAAAAGTTTGAAATATCAATTTCATTCCACTTCATGATTGTGTCCCACTTGTTGGGGGGCCAAATACTTTCGCAAGGCACTGTATTTGCTTACTTGGGAATGTTTTGATAGTTTGTTTATTTTTCACAGAGTTATACTACCTGCCTGGCAAAATTGAACATTTCTGTAATGTTTAAAACAGAAATTAAAAGGTCTGTTCAGGCAAAAATATAAAAGATTAATGTAGAAACCTTGTAGGATGTTGTACTCTGGTTCCTTAAAATTATTTTAAGGTTTTAATAAAGGATTATTAATTCTAGAATAGTTTTGGATATCATTATCACTTAATGTCTCAATAATATTGGGGGGAGGTGGTCAATATCAGGACAATTATTGTGTGCAGACCTGAATCAGGGCATCAGTGAGCTCCTGGACATTCTGTGTCGCTATTTGCCGGTGTTGGATGCACTGATACATAACGTCCCAGAGGTTCTCATTTAGATTCAGGTCTGGGAAACATGAGGGCTAGTCAATGGCATCAATGCCTTCATCATCCAGGAACTGCCTACGCACTCTGGCCACAAGGCTGGGCATTGTCCTGCACCAGGAGGAACCCATGGCCCACTGCATCAGTGCAAGGTCTGACGATGGGTCTAAGGATTTCATCCCATTAGGTAACAGCAGTCAGGGTACCATTGGTTAGTGGTGATCTGTGCGACTCTCTTCACGTGGAGACTCCAAGGATATGATGTGCCTCCCCAGACTATCACTGACCCACCGCCAAACCAGTCATGTTGGATGATGTTGCAGGAACTGCTCTGGCAGTGTTCCTCCTATTCGTCCTTGCACAAAGGAGCATATACCTGTCCTGCTGCTTGGTTGATGACCTTCTATTGCCCTGTCCAGGTCTTCTCGTGTAACACCCTGTCTCCTGGTATCTCCTCAATGCTCTTGAAACTGTACTGGGAGATACAAGAAACCGTCTTGCGATGACACGTATGGGATGTGCTATTCTGGAGGAACTGTGCAACCTGAATGGGCTGCAGGTACTGCCTAATGCTACCAGTAGTGACAAGGATACAAAACTGAAGAAAAATCAGACAGGAAGGATAAGGAGAGAACAATTGTCTGTGACCACTACTTGCAAAACCCTTCCCTTTTTGGGGGATGTCTTGTTGTTGCCTCTCCAGTTCACCTGTTGTCACTTTCATTTGCACCAAAACAGGTGACATTGTTTCACAATCGCTTATGAATCCTTACTGGACAGAGATGTCCCTGAAGATTAATTGACTTGGTTTCATAGTGTGATGATTGCATGTTCCCTTAATTTTTTGGAGCAGTGTAAATGTAAAGGGATCTAGTTGAAAATCGGTCTCATGTACCATATTTTGTAGAGAATCCTAAATATTTCAGCCCAATAGCTGTGCAGATTAGAGCATACAGAAAAGCAGTGAACATGTGCCCCTTTGCAGTTTAACACAAATTGCATTAAGAAGAGTTACTGTATCTATCACCCCTTTTCCAATTGGAGGGCTGTGTCATGCCATACTACCAATGTCATGGTTTGGTTTGTGCTTACAGCTACCCACAGTCCGCTTGATACCAAGCTGAGTCAAACTACATCGGAAGATTAATTTGGTTTGTAAAACAGTACAATCTCTGCAAAACCTTGAATTGTAAAGACAAAGTCTGGAGATTATTGAAGACGCTATGAATATATTTTAAGGTATACCTAATGTTCATTTTGGAGATCTCAGTGCATTTCTCTCCCATAGCAAGTAAAAAAAAGATTGAGGATGCAAAGAAGAATTCAAGCAGCACAGTTGGAGTGTTACAGAACCTGGTTGTATCTTTCAGTAACCAAGTCTTCAAATCTACAAATAGACTAGTAAATAATTAACTATTTAGAAGGGTTGCTGGTACAAAAATGTGAGACACACAAACAGATATAAGTGCCTGGAGGTTGTGAAATGAATTTGGATTAGAGCGATGTGTTATGTTCATGAAATAAAAAAGTGCCACATGCACATGTACACCAGGAGATTGGTTTGCTTTAGAAAGGATGTACATGCAGAAAAGAAACTCATACAGCAAAATTAGGTGGTGGACCTTTCGTGTTATGAGGCTGTGTTGCTTCAACTGGTCCTGGGGCCCTTGTTAAAGTTAAGTACAAGGACATTCTAGACAAAAACCTGGTTGCCTCCTAGAAGCCCCAAACTTGGCCACAAGCAGATCTTCTAGCCAGAGAATGATTTGAGCAAATATCGAAAATGACAGAAATGGTTAAGTTGGTAAAAAAGAACAAAAAAATGTATCACAAATTCAATAGAATTTAGCAATGGCCTTCTTGGTCTCTGGACTTGAATCCCATTGAAGACATGGGGTTTGAATTGAAGAGAAAACTGAAGGATGTACAGTATAACTGGTTTAGTTGAATAACTTTATGTATACTATTCTTGGGAAATTGTCATTTGTAAGTAATTTTATTGAGAAGATTTAATTCTTTATAAACATACAGTACTGTGTAAAGGTCTTAGTCACAATTAAATACATTTTGTAAACTAAAGATGCTTTCAAGAATAACTAAATGAAAAGTTCCTAAACAAAAAACGATTTCTATGAAGAGCAGTAAAGAGTTATAAACTGAAAAAACTGTCACATGCAAAACCGTGACATTTTAGTTTGGTTATCCTTCGCCCAGTTGAGATCCTTCTACACCAATTTCTTTTTGAGTTAATCAGTATGGATTTATCAACTGATTTAATTGATCATTAGCAGCTGTTAGTTATTTTAGTTTCAATGTGCACTTGTCTATATACAGTGCCTTGCGAAAGTATTCAGCCCCCTTGAACATTTCGACCTTTTGCCATATTTCAGGCTTCAAACATAAACATATAAAACTGTAATTTTTGGTGAAGAAGCAACAACAAGTGGGACACAATCATGAAGTGGAACGAAATTTATTGGATATGACAAATTGTGCGAGCAAAATTATTCAGCCCCTTTACTTTCAGTGTAGCAAACTCTCTCCAGAAGTTCAGTTAGGATCTCTGAATGATCCAATGTTGACCTAAATGACTAATGATGATAAATAGAATCCACCTGTGTGTAATCAAGTCTCCGTATAAATGCACCTGCTCTGTGATATACTCAGAGGTCCGTTGAAAGCACAGAGAGCATCATGAAGAACAAGGAACACACCAGGCAGGTCCGAGATACTGTTGTGGAGAAGTTTAAAGCCGGATTTGGATACAGAAATATTTCCCAAGCTTTAAACATCCCAAGGAGCACTGTGCAAGCGATTAATAATGACATGGAAGGAGTATCAGACCACTGCAAATCTACCAAGACCTGGCCGTCCCTCTAAACT
>JACXGM010001571.1:20243-53658 GCA_016801145.1 Umbra pygmaea
CATACAAGGAGAAGACTGATCAGAGATGCAGCCAAGAGGCCCATGATCACTCTGGATGAACTGCAGAGATCTACAGCTGAGGTGGGCGAGTCTGTCCATAGGACAACAATCAGTTGTATACTGCACAAATCTGGCCTTTATGGAAGAGTGGCAAGAAAGCCATTTCTGAAAGATATCCATAAAAAGTGTCGTTTAAAGTGTGCCACAAGCCACCTGGGAGACACACCAAACATGTGGTAGAAGGTGCTCTGGTCAGATGAAACCAAAATCAAACTTTTTGGCAACAATGCAAAATGTTATGTTTGGCGTAAAAGCAACACAGCTCATCACCCTGAACACACCATCCCCACTGTCAAACATGGTGGTGGCAGCATCATTGTTTTGGCCTGCTTCTCTTCAGCAGGGACAGGGAAGATGGCTAAAATTGATGGGAAGATGGATGGAGCCAAATACACGACCATTATGGAAGAAAACCTGATAGAGTCTGCAAAAGACCTGAGACTGGGATGGAGATTTGTCTTCCAACACGACAATGATCCGAAACATAAAGCAAAATCTACAATGGAATGGTTCACAAATAAACATATCCAGATGTTAGAATGGCCAAGTCAAAGTCCAGACCTGAATCCAATCAAGAATCTTTGGAAAGAACTGAACTTTGCTGAACTTTGCTTTTCACAAACGCTCTCCAACCAACCTCACTGAGCTCAAGCTGTTTTGCAACGAGGAATGGGCAAAGATTTCAGTCTCTCGATGTGCAAAACTGATAGAGACATACCCCAAGCGACTTACAGCTGTAATCGCAGCAAAATGTGGCGCTACAAAGTATTAATTTAAGGGCCTGAATAATTTTGCACGCCCAATTTGTCCGTTTTTTATTTGTTAAAAAAGTTTTAAATATCCAATAAATTTCGTTCCACTTCATGATTGTGTCCCACTTGTTGTTGATTCTTCACAAAAAATTACAGTTTCATATCTTTGTTTGAAGCCTGAAATGTGGCAAAAGGTCGAAAAGTTCAAGGAGGCCGAATACTTTCGCAAGGCACTGTACGTTAAAGTATATTGTTTTTTTGTTTTATCCATTTGTTTAGTTTTTAGTTTAACCATTATTTTACAAGGCAAGTTGACTGAGAACACTTTCTCATTTGCAGCTACGGCCTGGGGGAAGGGAGGGAGAGGAGGGGGAGAGGGGAATGAATGAGCCAATTGAGAGATAGGGATGATTAGGTTGCCATGATGGTATGAGGGCCAGATTGGAAATTTGTCCAGGACACCGGGGTTAACACCCCTACTCTTACGAATAGTGCCATGGGATCTTTAGTGACCACAGAGAGTCAGGACACCCGTGTTAACGTCTCATCCGAAAGACGGCACCCTACGCAGGGCAGATGTCCCCATCACTGCCCAGGGGCATTGGGAATGATCTTAACACCAGAGGGAAGAGTGCCCCCTACTGGCTCTCCGACACCACTTCCAGCAGCACTGGTCTTCCATCCAGGGACTAACCAGGCCCGACCCTGCTTAGCTTTATAAGCAAAACAGCAGTCCAATGCAGGGCTCTATGCTGCTGGGACATTTGTCTCCCACCAATTGGTCATGTCCAATTCCCTCCCTTGTCAGTACATCTGCAACTAATTTAACAAGTGCGGAATGGTGAAAGGTGCCCACATGTTAACTTCACACTGCTCCTCCAACAGGGAAGACTTTAGACAGCGCGCATGTGGAAGGAATACACATTCACCAACTTATCTATCCATTAACCCTGGCAGGCTGTGCCACATTGTGATGCCTTGTGCTTAAGATCCAGGCAGTCAGAGAAGCTATGGTCACTCCAGATCGAACCTGTGAACACTTTAATAGCATAGTTGTCCTTCAAGGCAGGGACTTAGGCCACTAAGTCACGCAGACCCCAGGTAATCAGGTGTTTATCTGATAATAACTTCAGATTACTTTCTTTACCAAATTCCATTTATTCATAGTAGCATTACATGTCCAATGAATGATTACAAAACTAAATATTGCTCTTTTCAAACACAAAAATGTCATAGTGGTATTTTTTCTATTGCACAATTCTTCTCTTGTAATTATATGTGTAACTTCATGTTCTCTGTACCTCTATGCTTTTATCTTGGCCAGGTCGCCGTCTCAAATGAGAAACTGTTCTCAATGCGCCCACCTGGTTAAATAAAGGTTAAATAAATAAATATAAAGGTGAAGCCATTTATTATCTATCATGTGTGTGCCCTTTCTAAATCATAATGATAACTGAAATCTCCCAAGTGGCCCTTATCAAAAGTTTACATACCTTTGAATACCTTTGACTGGCCTGAAAATATACACCCAAGTTGACACACACAGGTTTAAATGGCTATTAAATGTAATTGTCAAAACATGTGACTTATTTGATTATAGTTAGTGTTTGTGTTTAAATAGTCAATATGTTTCATCCAGGGCTGCACTGACTTTGCTGGATACTGATCATGGGGAAAGCAAAAGAACTGTCAAAGTTCCTGTAAGAAAAGGTAATTGAACTCATAAATCTGAAAAGGATATAAAATGATAATGAAAATGTAAATCAGTACTGTTCAAACTTTGAAAAAGAAGTGGAAAATTTTGGGTTCTGTTTTGGGAAGGAGAATCTCTCTCTCTTGTTGTGAGGGGGGGGGCTTCAGCAGCACGAAGAAATTAGTCAGAACTGATGGCAAGTTGAATGCAGCATGTTCTCAAAAATATTGGGGGACAATTGAATTTTAAAACAATGATCCAAAACACAAGACCAAGTAAACCCTTTAGTAGAACAAATTCATCATTACGGCATTACAAAGTGCCGTTCATCATTTTTGGGTTTGGTGTACTTGCTTGTGGTTTAAAAATGATTTGAGTGAAAGGACCCAGGTCATTGTTACGGATGTAATTGAATCAAACTTCCTTGCTGTACATAAGGGAGTACCTCAAGGTTCAATCTTGGGTCCTTTATTGTTTTCCCTATACATAAATGACTTTAACACTGTAAGATAATTTAAGTATCATTTTTATGCTGATGACTCAGTACTTTATTCTTTACTTCTACAAAATTCCCTTAGTGCCATAATTTGATTAGTGATAAAACTGAGAATTTAAATTGGTTTATTTTATAGAAAAAAATCTTGTCTGTATTACCAGAATAGAGTTGTTATTGTAGAAGCTACATATATGTCAATGCTTGACTATGGTGATCTACTATATATGCAAGCATTAACAACAGTGTTGAAACCTCTGGGTGCAGTCTATCATGCAGCTTTGTGCTTCATTACTGCTGCTACTTTCTGCACTCATCACTGTGTTTTGTATGATCTAGTTGGCTGGGACTCATTGGTTTCCAGGAGAGACAAAATGGAATTGTTATGTTTAATTTTTTATATTTGTCTGCTGTACACAGGGATCAGCTGTGAAAGAGACCTCGGTCTCAGTCTCATTTCTCTGTCTAAATAAAGGTCTAAAACAAAAATGTTAAATAATAAAAAAAAATTAATTAAATTACTGTTAGTGGCATTGGTTAAATCAAGTAGGTACGTAGACTCAAGTGGGTAAATAATTGGGAACCAAATGAACAAAATAAAATGAGAGATACTTTAAGAGTTTCGGTGGGATTGATAAATTGATGAGAGAACAGGAGATCTTAGAGGCCATCAAGGAAAGTGTAGTGAAAGTATCGGTACATAAATCTGGGGAGGACTATAAAACCATTTGAAAAGCTCCATCAGTGAGGTAAATTATTTACAAATGGAGAGTGTTTATCAGGACAGCCACTCGGCTTAGAATTGGATTTCCTTTCCAAAATATTTTTAAAAGTCACAAGACAAATACACGGTGTTCCAAATTATTATGCAAATTGGAATTAAGTGTCATATACATTAAATATTTTGTTTTTCAATCAAACTCACAAATGGTATTCCCTCCGGGCTCTTTGGATCACTGAAATCAATCTCAGACACCTGTGATAATTAGTTTGCAAGGTGAGCCCAATTAAAGGAAAACTACTTAAGAAGGACCTAATTAAGCAGGCCACAGGTTTCAAGCAATATGGGAAAGAAAAAGGATCTCTCTGCTGTGGATAAACATCAAATAGTGCAATGCCTTGGACAAGGTATGAAAACATTAGATATTCCATGAAAATGTAAGCGTGGTCATCGTACTGTAAAGAGATTTGTGGCTGATTCAGAGCACAGACAGTTTTGTGCAGATAAAGGCATAATGAGAAAGGTTACTGACAGACAAATTAATCAGATTAATTTTTGGCCACCCCTAAACAATGCTCACAAGCAGAGACAGTTGCAGTGGGCCCAGAAATACATGAAGACTAATCCTCCCCTGACCTCAACCCTATTGAGAACCTTTGGAGCATTCTCAAGCCATATGAGGGTGGGAGGCAGTTCACATCAAAACAGCAGCTCTGGGAGGCTATTCTGACATCCTGCAAAGAAATTCAACCAGAAATTCTCCATAAACTCAAAAGTTCAATGGATGCAAGAATTGTGAATGTGATGTCAAAGAAGGTTGATGTTAACATGTAACATGCCAAGTTAAGATGTGTTTGAAATAGCTTCTGATTTCAGTAAATATGACCTCCTAATGCTGCAAATTCATCAAATGACCATTTTCTGTTCATTTCAACCTATAAAATGTTTTGAAACTCTGTTGTTCATAATAATTTAAAACATTTTGAGATTTATTTTTGAGAAAAATACTGTTTTCATTAGGTGGTTTGTTCAATGAAATTTGACTTACACCCTAACAGTTGGTTACTTGAAAATTATACTGACTGTCATTTGCATAGACTATTTAAGAAAATATTTGTAAAATATAATTTGGATAATAATATGAAATGCGGTGTAACATAATCATAATAATAAAATATAATTCCAAACAAAACATGTTGATTTGTAGACGTCCTTGCTGCAACTCAGGTTACTGTACATGCTTCAACCATAAGATGAATACAGAATCAAAATGGCATTCATGTGAGGATTGGTAGGAAGAAACTTCTGCTGTCAGAAAAAATCCAAACTGCCCATCTTCTCAGAACCACATGGACAAACGTGAATGTTTCTGGAAGTCCATTCTTTGGAAAGATTAGTCCAGAATTGACCTTTTGGGACATTATCAAAATCGCAATGTTTGGCAAAAACCTGACACTGCCTACTACAAAAAGGACCTTATACTGTACCACCAGTCATTCATGGTGGTTGGAATGTCATGATCTGGGGCTGCTTTTCCTCCTCTGGACCTGGATGACTGCAAATCAAAAAGGGAACCATCAATTCTGAGGTTTACCAGGAGATTCTTGAACATAACTTCAGACCATCATTCAAGAAAAAATTATAGCACATCTAGCAAATGGTTCAGGAGAAAGAAGATGTGTTTTAGATTGGCCACATCAAAGTCTGACCTTAATCCTATCAAGATAATGTGGCAGGACCTTAAGCAGGCAGTAAATGCTAGACAAATTCCTCAAACCTCACTTAATTGGCTGTGTTCTGTAGAGAGGAGTGGGCAAAAAACCCTCCAAACAAATGTCAGAGACTGATTATTGGATATAGGAAACATTTACTCCAAGTTATGGTAGCTACTGGAGGTGCCACAAGCTATTGAATGAAGGCATTCACGTTATTGCACACATGAAATCAGAGTTTTGTTGAATAAACTACATTTGTTAAATTAAAAAACTAATGCTAAAACATTCCAGCATCACTGTATATTCCCACAACTTTGAAGGGACCCAATATGCTAGCTGAATGAGCTCTGTGGATGTCACACAACTTCAGGGCTTTTATTTGACACACCATTTCATCATATAAAAACCACAGTTGCTTCTAGATGGTGATCGATAGGGAATCTTTGCTCGGGTCAGGATCATTCAGGGAGAGAGTATAGCCAGCTTTGCAATGCCTGTCAGGTCTGCTTCACAGCCTTGGTCACATTGAATTCCTCCTGTCAGTCCAGTAAACCATCTGGATGTGGCATCATTCTCTACCACTCACCCGGGGGGAACCAAGATGGCTCCTAGGTAGGCAGGTGTTTTCTTTCCTAACAACCCTCATACACTAACGTAGAAAATAAATCGACTGTCTAGTTTAATTTAATATGCATGACATCCCTCTAAAGATACTGAGTACAGTGTAGGTCTTATTTTTCAAACATGGACTATACAGAAACATTTAAAAACCATCTGACCCTAATACAAAACCAATGTATGTTTGTCTAAATACTGTATGTAATCTAAAAGAGAAACCACAAGATAACCAAAAACCTGATCATATTGAAACCACATCAGTCCATTTTCTGTCTTGATATGAGCAGTCTTGGACGTTGCTCTAAAATGTGCGTATCAAATCCTGTGTTGTTGGATTTGGTGTGAGCTAAGCAGCTGGTGCTTTATTCAACACGAAATATTCAAGTATGAGCGGAAGCTCAATCTTTAGAGCATCTCTTCAAAAGCCAAATATCAAAGACATGTAATAATGCTGTTGACTGAAGCAAGAGTATACACAGATGCATACTGTACATTCTTGTGTACATATACAGTGGCCTCCACAATTATTGGCACTCCAGGTTATATAAACAAACAGTGAAAAGGTGGTTAAAAGCTTGATCTTACACTTAATCATATCTAAACTTAGAGTGAAAATTGTTCAAAGAAATTTGTGTGCCACAATTATTCAAATCCCTCTATTACCGTGTTTGTCCACCCTCATTGCCAAAATAACAGCGGAGTTCTCTAATGTTTGATGTGTGACAAAACAGGAATGGATTTTAGACAGAAAATCCAGATCCTTCACCGTCCTTGGTTCTAATTTGTGAACTCTCCTTTTCAGCTCACCCCACAAGTCTTCAATGGAGTTTAGGTCATGTGACAGATGGCCATCGCATACACTTGGGTCTAGCTATGGTCAGTGAACCATTTTTGTGTCGATTTGAAGGTATGCTTCGTCTTGCCAGAAGATCTTTATTTATCATAAAATATCTTGCTTCTTAAGACAAATAACCCACCATATTGCAGTAGGTATTAGATTCTTTATTGCATGGTCACATATTTTTAAGCCAAACACACCTCTGGTGTTTTTTACCAAATAGCCAAATGTTAGTGTCAACAGACAGTGGAAACGGTTTCCATTAAGTTACAATGACATAAAACAAAATCCAGTTACAGGTTTGGTGACAACAGAGGCGTGTTTTTCTTGAAACCCTTCCAAATAACTTGTTGGCATACCATTTTTGACCCTCACGATTAGAAATCGGAGGTGAAAATGGATCAGTCTCTATTTATTCACATTAAAGTAGTTTTCTCTGTCTTTGTACTTTTTTGCCCAAACTTCTGGGAAAGACATGTCTTACTGTTTTTCAGATATTTTCATAATTATATACACAGGGATGTAGCCAGGATTTCTGGGCCCCATGAAAGTTCCTGCATGGGCCCCTTCAATATGATAAAACATTATTCAAGTTCCAGGCTGAATCATCATCACCTTTACTACACCCCTGTACATACAGTGTGGCAGACTGCATCTGAAGATAGCTGGTTTGAAACCCCATTGGGGCTATTCATTTTTTATATATATATATATATATATATATATATATATATATATATATATATATATATATATATACACACACACACACACAGGGGTGTAGCACAAGATCCTGGCCCCTATGGATAGGCAGTCCTGATGTGCCCCATGATATATATATATAAAATTTATTCCAGACTTTTCAAGGGCCCTCTCTCCCCTTGGGCCCTGGTAATCAGTATTGGTTTTACTCCCAGTCCGACACCCCTGCACACGCGTGCGCACACACGCACTTCCTTTTTTGTTGTTGTTCCTACTCCTTCCAAACAATAGTCTACTGTTAAACAACTATGTTGACAAGAGCTAAATACTTAAAATTATTGGCACAAAAAGCCATGAAAACGTGCTTGCATATTCTGATAATTCACTCACGGCTCTCAGTCTGCTTACAGATCAACACATTTCCCCATGGGCAGCAAAAACTGCTTAGCCGAAATCAACATGCTTACTGACAGTCAATTTTTCTTTAAACAATACTCAGGGTTAGATATTAGTGCAAAATCAAGTACTTCCTCAGCCTTTCTACTTCATTATTTACCTAGGGTGCCAACACTTCTGGAGGGCACAGTGTCTAGTGTTTGAGAACAAGCACCTTCCAGCCCCACTTGAACCTTGGCTAATTTGTGTAAGGTAAAGATTTCGTGACACTCAAGTGATCAACGTAAATGTCACACTATCAACTAAAATAACACATTAGCATCTCACAGATCTAAGAAGTCATTAACAGGCGACAGCTGGCCAATTTGGCTCACAGCATCCGGCTTCCCATCATGCTCTGCTCCACACTCAATTATGGCTGCCGAGCAGTTATTGGCATCTGCTGCACCGGAGCAGCCTTACAGATGAGCACTGTGCGACTGATGGAGTTCCTACCAGGACAGTCTAGACCCTTGATACACGCAAGCAGGATAACCAGCTGTTTGATCAGCGGCCTCAGGACTTGAAAACATTTCCAGACACACCTAATCCCCAGTCTTGAGGGCTGAGGAAGGAGTTGCAGTATCACAAGGACGAGAACTCAGTTGGCTGTGTTGCAGAGGACCAGTTACCTTACATTTTACCAGGCAAGTTGACTGAGCGCAGACTCTCAGTTTCAGAAACAGCCTGGGGAGAAGTGGGGGGAGGGAAGGGGATGAAAGAGCCAATTAAAAACTGGGGATGATTAGGTTACTATGATGGTATTAAGGCCAGATTTAAAATTAGTCCAAGACACCCGGATTTTCATTCCTACTCTTACGAATAGTGCCATGGGATCTTAAGTAAAGAGTCAGGAAACCCGTTTAACATCCCATCAGAAAGACAGCACCATACGCAGGTCAGATGTGCCCGTCACTGCCCTGGGACCTTGATAATGATCTTTAGACCAGAGGGAGGAGTGCCCCCTCCTGGCCCTCCAACACCATTTCTAGCAGCAATGTCTCCCATCCAGTGTCCAGTGTCAATTGCTCAGACCCTGAAATGAAACCAATTGGGGATGAAAACTTGTGTATCACACTGAAGTGAAATACGTTTCCCCCCAAACAAAGTACCAAAGAAAGCTGGGCTTGTTTGCTACAATTGTTGGATACCGTCAACATGCAGCAGCCTCGAATCAATGTGATTGTTTCTTCCGTAGACATGTTAATGTGTGTTTGGTTCTCCATTCAGGTTAATTAATTCCAAACAGGAGACAAACCAGAACTTCAGGTTAATCATAGGGGCAAGGGCATTTGGAAAGTAAAAACTTTATTATTCAGCAGTGACATTAATTTCACACAAACAAGCTGGATGGAAAATCTAACATTATTACTTCCTGATGCAGAGAGATGAGTAAGGCGATATACCTCAAATGACAAAGCAAAAAGAATGATGGAAACATGAGTCGACCAAGCAGGGGAATAATATACTCCGGCTGCACATCAAAAATGAAAGCAAACAACATAAATCACATTGAAAATGTCCACAGCTTTTTTCTTTCTGTAAATACAAAAATAGTGAAGATTTTAACAATTCAGTGCAGTCTTATGAGGCCTCAATATAAACAAATGAGAGCTTGCTTCAAGGCGTTTGGTACAAGCATGAACTTAAGCCTTGTAGTACACAGGTCATTTACAACCTCACCAATTCACTTTGGGTGAGATTGTAAGATGAAAAACTGAAAGATGGTTCACATTTCCAAACTATTTCACATTGTTGATTTAAAACAGAGCTGCCGGCTTTTAGGCTCAATGAGTACGATATATACTGGCCGAAGCATTTTAAAAATGAATAAATAAAAATTGCAAAATGAGAACCTTGAAAATGATCACACTATTAAGATTTTAAACTATGGATATTGAGGACTTACTGTTTCACCAAACAAAAAGGATGGATTCAGTGGTACACTTTCACAAATTCAAAATGCTGAATTTCCCCATCTGGAAATACTCTTGAATTAAATAAGCTACTGTATTCTTTGCTGTTGACCAAAAGGTAATCCAGGGAGTTTGTCAAATACCTGAGTTACTAAATGACAATAATTAACAACTTATCTTCAAGCTTAGAATAAGATTTGAAAAGCAAAAGTATTACATGTGCAAAGCATTCAGGGAATATAAATTAGCTAAGGGTTGCAGCAACATAGGTGTATAAAATATTACTATAAAAACATAACAAAACTGACTTATCTTAAAGGGATTGTTGACGTTCAATTACTGAACATCTATGAGGATTATCAGGCTAACTGTTCTTGTAGATTCATCATATCACCATCTCTTGTAGATTCATCATTTCACTAAATAGTTAGCTTCAGCTTGTGACACTACCTGCAACCTCCTTAAGATGCAGAGACAAGCAAATATTATCCAATAGTAATGACAAAAGTTAAGGGAATTCTCATTAGCAAAATCCTGAACTATCCCTTTAATATACCATTTTACACACGCACATACTTAATTGGTTTCAAGGTCACAAAGAAGTCGAGGAGACAATGGACATTTGCTCAATTGAAAACACAAACAACAGAGTTTGACCCCTGAGCAAACAGTACAAAACACTGGCAGAGTAAAGGAGTGAGGAATGCCCCTCCTAACAGAGTTCAGGCCTGGTGTTTTCAGAGGCTGGGTAAGTCTTCACCGGGAGTTATAGTCTGGGGAGAAGAGTCTGATTTTGGGGCTAGTTGTGGTGTCTGGGGAGGTCATCCTGTAAACGAATGCATTTGAAGCAGGTGGGGGGCATCCTAAAGAGTGGGGCACAGAAGGTAAATGGAACAGCACTGAAACCCAAGCACCCACACAGGAGAAAAGTAATAAAAAGTTTTAATCACAGTCTCCAACCAGCTTTTAAACCGCCAAGTCCTGCGAATTAACAAAATGCCTAGACACAGCTGACGTAAAATAATTTTTTAAATAAAGTTATCCTCTTTCACTTAAATTGTGTTGCAAATATTTGAAGCCTATTAAAAGTGCCAGACTGAACTCTACACCAATTAAAACAATTACAGGTCTACCTGAAGTGGGTGGTGTCCTCTGGATGAAGGCCGGGTGGGGTGCCAGGTCCCTCTGGGAGAACAGCGCATGGCACACTGGGTTGAAGGAGAGTGAGAATGGGAGAGGGATCTAGGACAAACGATGACCAACCTGAAGGCAAAAACCAACAGCCCTCGCTGTGGGTGGGGCTACTCACCGATGATGATGATGGCGGTGCCAGCGAGAAGCGCAAAGATGGTGAAAAACATCATCTGGTAGGAGTCAATGAAACCCTGCAGGAAATGGCCTCCCCCTGGTGTAGCCACGGGAACAGCTGCTGCTGCGGTGAGAAGAGGGATGCTGAAGGATCAGTCGATGCGCCTTTCTTAAACAGGCATGACAACGTTACCTTGTGTGAATGTACCAAGATAACAGTTGAACATTAACATTGCAGCTCAATGACGCAATGGTGTTGTGCTAGTTGATGCTGCTGCGAAGTGTTAATGTGCTTCATTTCTCCAGTCCATTAACACCTAATGGCTAAATGGATGGCTGGTCAGAGGACGCATTCACACTGCAGCCAGCGCCTTCTGATGCCGTAATAACATGGCTCTGAGTTAATGGCTGATCGGAACATTTGGAAAAAAGGACACAAACACTGCTATAATTATAGAAAACACTTGGAAAATAATGTTAGTGTGCTGACAGCTTCAAGCCTTTCATATTTTCAATCCAATTAAATGTTTAATACCCTGCCTAAACCAAAGAGCATCATGTTCTACCCCCGTCACAACATTCATTCCTCCACATACTGCTAGCCCACTCGGCTAAAGCCTGCTAGCTAACCTTGCATGGAGGTGCTGGGATCCATCCCGTGGATGAGAGTGACCGGGATGACGAGCTTCTGGCCGGTGGATGAGCTGGTTATAGACACAGTGGCGAACCCGGGGGCCATGGTGAGCGCACTGACTGTGTACTTGGAATAGCTGGGGAAGCCAAGGGAGACCTCACGCTCCTGGATGGAGATGGACGGAGAGCTGGACGCTACCTAACAGGGTGCAGAGCCAAGGGAAGTACATTCATTCATCCATCTTGAACAAATGTTGTAAGATGAAATGGGAAACATGTCAAAGGCACGTAAAAAAACAGATTGCCGATATCACAGCCACAAAATCTACTTTTTATTTAATCAGAATATATATGCATTGATCAAATGAGAAACTTCTATTTTTTATGTTAGATTTAAAAAATAAATAAAATTACAATCCTAATATTGATGATTAATAATAAAAAATTCAACCGTTCTGTGGTTGTTGAAGCTAGCAATGGCCACCACTACATACAGTACAGAATGTCATTAAAATGAGATCAAAACTAAACCATCTGCAAAATTACATGCGCAGTTTTCATTAAAAAAATGCTTCAATTATTGTACTGTAAGAAAAGGAAACACCCCATAAATATATTTTGAATGCCGATTTCAAGTTACCAGTGAAACGTACATGTAGTATTATTCTACGTAGTTCACATTTATCACAATCACGAGGATGTGAATTTAAATCTTCTTCAGTTATTCAGAGCTGTTTTCTGAGTAGCCTAAGGTGTTGGTGTGAATGATGCACAGTGAAAACACAAAGCAGATGGTTGAGTTCTGCCTGGTGCTACACGCTGGTGATTGATCCAAACATTAGCAGAAGATTTTGGGAAGTGACTGACAGACAGGCGTACCTCCAGACTGCGGAGCGCTGCGGCAGGGCCATACACCGTGATCTCTGCCTCAGGGTGGAGGTTGCTGAGCAGCAGCTCCGTCTGGTCCGAGTACAGGCCTGTCTCCACGGGCAGCCGGGCGCTCGCCTGCTCCCCAGAGAAGGTACTACCCTCCACCCCAGCCCTCACCAGCAGCTCTGTCAGCGACAGGCTCAGCACATGCCTCTGCTGCTCATTTACAGGCTGCAGGGCCAGAGAGCAGAAGTAGACACCTGGGAGAGAAGGGGGGGCAAGGGGGAGAGTGGGTGAGAAAGGGGGAGAGAAATTAACAAATAAGGGAGAAAAATAGTGAGCAGGAGGGATATGGATCAGTGATCTCTGAAATAGAACATTATATCAAAGCAGTCACCTTTGTCATGCTTTTAAAAGCTTCCTAAAATCCACTTAAAGCACTTTGCCTGTCACTGACAACCACGGTTCAGTCCTACAAGCTCAAAAGCTGATATCCCCATTAAAACGCCTCTCCATTTGAACATTATTTAAAAATTCACAAACACATTAGCCACCAGAACTCTGTTAAAAGCACAAGTAGGAGCTAGTGAATTCTAATCCCTTGTAGAAACAGCAGAGGGAGAATCTCTGCCCACCTGGTCTGAGTCATCTCACAACTCCTCTTACTGGCCCATCTCACAACTCCTCTTACTGGCCCATCTCACAACTCCTCTTACTGGCCCATTCCTCCCCTCGCAATTGTTCTTGTCCAATTCTTACCCTGCTAACCCCAACTTGTTGGCAGCTCTGTAACCCTGATGACAGATGCGGGTTGATGTAATGCGCTCACATGGTTCATCCAACCATGTGTCGCTAAGCCGGGCAATGCTTTACGCACAGCACATCCAACACGAAAGCCTTAATTCAGATCATGTGTGGGATGATTACACTCACAAACTATTCTTCTGTGATTGAATTTACAGGCGCCCAATCTGCACACGGGGTCACTGGAGAGCGATGCCGCAAGGTATATAATCTGAGTGATCTATCCCAAATACCGGGCAGGGCTAACTTAATTTGCCCTGCCTGAGCAAAGTCAGAGAAACCATAGTCAGGCTTAAACTATTGACTATCGTGGTGTTGTTTGTCGAGCAAAGCAGCGACTTAGTCCCCTACACTACGCGGAGCCCTGCAGCCTACAAATCGTTATTCGATTATTAAAAACAGTTAATTGAGCCTGTCTAGTGATTCCTTTCAGGGGGGCCCTCAAAACCCGGAACCAGGAGCACATGCCATCTAGAGTCAGGAGCTTAGAGCGCTACAACCAACTGGGACATGCGTTGAGTCATTTCAGATTAAACTATGTTTATGAGCTGATATTGTTTCTGTTAAGGTTAACAATGGAACTCAAAATGTACACTGTGCTTAAAATTAACCACTGCTTAGTAAAGACAATTCAGATGACAAAAAAACAAGTGCTTATTGTAGTATCAGCTGTAACAGTAACTAATTGTAGGTAACTTTATTTCATATCTCATATGTATTAACAGATATCTGGACACTCATAAGGGCCTGGTCATATGCGTCATTGTATGAAACCCTCTCATCTCTCATTTACATGAATCTGTACAGTAAACACAATATGTATATACAGTGGGCTCCAAAATTACTACTGGCACCCCTAACTGGCAACGCACAAACAATACTGTAAAAACCTAAACAAAATCATACAATTATTTAACAACTTTTTTTAATCAAGGTTTCATAATTATTGGCACTGTTTCAAAACTTGCAACCACCTCTGGCTGGATAACAGCATGGAGTCTCTTCCTGTAATGTTTGACAAGGTTATGGAACACATTTGGAGGGATTTTGGACCATTCCTCCATGCAGATCCTTTCAAGGTCCATCACATTCCTGGGTTTGCCCTCTTCAACTCAGACCACAGCTTTTCAATTGGATTAAGGTCCAGCAATTGAGATGGCCATGGCAGAAAATTGATTTTGTTGTCACGGAACCATTTCTATGTGGATCCTGAGGTATGTTTGGATCATTGTCTTGTTGGGAAGTCCATCCATTGCCAAGACCCAGCCTTCTGGCAGAGGCAACCAGATTGTGAGCTAGTGCTGGGCGGTATACTGGTTCACACCGAATACCAGTGTATATTTTTGTTATGATATGAATTTTTAATATACCGCAACACCAGTGTAGTTGAATACAAAACGTCAGGAACACTGCACCGCGCAACACTGTTTCAGATCGGACCGTTTTGAATGTTGTGCTTCTAAACACACGTTGCAACTGCGACTATGTCACTGACTGAGGCATGGTGAGGGTAAACACTTGTGCTCTGGTGTTACATTAGGGTAAAGATGGATGCTGCAGAACTAGTAGAACATGATAACACAGATTAACTTTTGCCAAAGAGGAGCAGAGTCTGTTGTTTGGAGGTTTTTTGGTTTTAAAAAATCTGACGTCGACCAAACAACCATTTTATGCAAGTGTTGTCATGCTAAAGTTGTCGCCGGAGGAGGCAACACAAGCGATTAGCTTCATCCCCTTAGCCGCAAGCACGTCTTGGAATATCAACAATGTATGAAGTTAACGTCAGCGCATTCTGATTCCTCACTTCATTAGAAACTTTGTAAACAACATCATTTTCTGGGGCAAACCTGTATTACTACTAATTAATAAGTAATAACTACTATTACTTCTACTAATATTCACTCATGGCAGTAAAATAGACCATCCTATCAATCTACTGCAATAATTCCTCTCTCAACCAGTAGAAAATGCTGGGAACACCTAATTATGCATGAAAAAATAAATACTGTCATACACCGTGAAACCGGAAGAATTTTGAAAAATACCATGATATACATTTCTGGTCATACCGCCCAGCACTATTCAGCCAAAATTGCCTGATAGTTGGTGGATTTTTTTGTTATAACTATATTGTGGCATGAGTCATTATGCCTTTAATTTTGACCAGTGCCACTGGACCTCTGGAATTAAAACAGCCGTAAGACATCACTGACCCACCACCATATTTCACTAAGGGTATGTGCATCTTCTTGTATGCATCTCTGTTTTCACGCCAAACATGCCAATACTGTATGGTCTCATCTGACTAGAGCACCTTCTTCCAGTTATGATGTAAATTGTTTGGCAAACCTCCAAGCACTGCATCTGTGGGCTTCTGGCAACCCTTTCAAAGACGTTGTGGTTGTGGCGTCTGATGGTGCTTTTTGTAACCTGGTGACCCCAAGAAGCAACCATGGCCTGCAATTCTTTCACAGTGATTCTTAGGGATGTTTTGCTTCTCTCGCCATACTCCTCCCTATACTGGGGGGGCAAAATGCATATGCATCCTCTACTCATGAGGTTTTCAACTGTTCCATATCTGTTTAAGAATTGCCTTGACAGTGCTCAGTGGTATATTTAATGACTTGTGGGTCTTCTTGTAGCCATTACCAGCTTTACGAAGGTCAACATCAGTCTCTTGAACTGCCAGTACTTTTTTCTTCATGGTGTTCGATGACAAAAGGATATTGCACATGTGTTACCGCATTTTTATACCATAGTGCTGTAACGGACTGGCAAGTCTGGATTTTGGGCAGAAAGTCCCTCGTGGGCCATTTCAGAGAGCCGCATGATTAAAACATGCCATGCGGCCCAATTAATTGTAAGTGGCGGCCCATATGATTTCTCTCTAAGGGTGGACATAATTTTTTTATTTAATCAATGAGGGATTTTGGTTGGTTCCATTGACACATTCATACAGTATTTCTAACATTTTGGTATTTTGAGTTTCTGTATAATTATATTGTTCATATTTCTTAGTTTTTTGTGCATTCCCAGTTAGGGGTGCCAGTAATTTCCACCACTATCAGGCCATCAGAGAGGACACCATACTGAACACATCACACAGAAACCGTTTATGTCCTCAATAAAGTCATTTCATCAGCGTTGCAGTTATTGATTATTCCCTCATCAACCATATTTCCTTGCTCTTTGCCACTACAGCCCCCACTGCTGCAACACACCACACACCCCACACCCCACACCCCACACCCCACACACACACGCAGGCCTATGGTGGGTTCAGTTAATCCCTCCCGCAGCTTGGTTTCTAATGAGTGGTTAATTATATAAAGGTCAAATTCATTACACACAACGCGTAAACTGGAGGTTGGAGCAAATACTGCTGAGAAAACATACTGCCCGGCATTCACAACCTCATCGTTCTCCAGCCCTGGTGGGTGTTACCTGTTTCAGGGTCAAAACTGGTCTGCGTGATGTAGACATCATGGGGGGAGAAATCCACACTGTCACTGGTGAAGCTCAGGTGGCAGCTGACGGACGTCTCAGGGCGAAGCCGGGCAATGGAGTCAGTCTGGGCCGGTGAGCAGGTGCCTAGCAGGTTGGTGCCAGTTTCTCTGGTGGTGAGCATCACCTTGTCGCCCCTCGGCACTCCAGGGAGAGACTTCGCCGCTGTCCTGGTGGCCGCATCCACAACCACCTGGAATGAACACACAGGTGTACAGTTACTTTACCACAGGTTTACCATTACTTCACTAGACCACCTTATAGACACCAGTCAGATGCTCTAACCACTAGGACACCTTATAGACACCAGTCAGATGCTCTAACCACTAGGTCACCTTATAGACACCAGTCAGATGCTCTAACCACTAGGACACCTTATAGACACCAGTCAGATGCTCTAACCACTAGGACACCTTATAGACACCAGTCAGATGCTCTAACCACTAGGTCACCTTATAGACACCAGTCAGATGCTCTAACCACTAGGACACCTTATAGACACCAGTCAGATGCTGTAACCACTAGGTCACCTTATAGACACCAGTCAGATGCTGTAACCACTAGGACACCTTATAGACACCAGTCAGATGCTCTAACCACTAGGTCACCTTATAGACACCAGTCAGATGCTCTAACCACTAGGCCACCTTATAGACACCAGCCAGATGCTCTAACCACTAGGACACCTTATAGACACCAGTCGGATGCTCTAACCACTAGGACACCTTGCTGCCCAATTTCAGCACTAATATCATGGTTTTATCCAGACGTGTGCTCCCTGCACTAGCATGAAGGTCCCGTTTACATTCCGACAGCTTTCAGCCACATTTTTGAGAACTCTCGAGAAAAGCTTGAGATGAGACAAAATAATTTCCATAATCGTGGTATTTACATTGTCACGTCTTGTGTCATGGAATGTCCTTTGAGAAGTCTTGAGCTGGGTGCGTGAGCACTTCACTCAGAAATTAGCCCAGCTCGTTGACCTACACGTGAAGAATTTTCCCGCGATACACATTCCTCGAGACGTTTCCGAACAATTGGATTTACATTTCCATAGTCCCAGGTGGGATCTCTCAGGAGGTTGCTAAATGTACCAGCTTTTTGAGAGAGACACACAAATTTACACACTACAATCTCCTCAAGAGGTCTCAAATACGTGAGTGAAAGTTATCGTAATGTAAACGTGACCTAAGAGGGGTTCTGTGTAGCCTCCACATTGCCTACACCTATCCGGTGACTTCAATCCCATTTCTGTGATAATGTAAATGCAAAGCACCCTGGAGCAGCTGTGCTTCTTCACTTCACTGACTGGTACAGCAGCGCAGCGTGGCTTAACGTCTCCTTTCAAGGCCATTCTCCTTTAGGATTCCATTACTTGAAGAGCTTTATCTACTGATCCAGATAGCATCTATCTAATCCACCCAAACTGATCCTGCTCAACCATTCACTGCCAGCTAATTGGGAAAGATTCATATGTAAATACGGGAACGCATAAAGCACTTCAGCAGCCGGAAGGAGGAAGCAGCCTGGAAGAAACAGAGAGAAATAAGAGGCAGTTAAGAGCAGTTCATTGAGAGAGTGAATGTGAGAGAGAGAGATTAACAAAGTGAGAGTGAGCGAAGAAGACTGGGAAAGATAAAGTCAGACAGGGAGAGAGAAGAGGGGTAGAGACATCCCAGAGAGAAAGGCTGGGCTAATTAAACCTCTCCTTACTGCTGCATCTCTACAGAGAATCACCCCAGCAGAAGGTGGGATGGGTAGGAGGGGTGTCACATAAATTACAGAAAAACAGCAGTGATGATCTTAAGCTCATGACCAGCACCACACGCCACCTAAGCATCTGTGTTGAATGTTTCCTGTGTACAACCATCTAAAATGTAGAACTGGATGACTCAAGGCCGTGCTGCCCACCCCAGGGCAGTCCAGGGCAGAGAGGAGTTACCTAGCTAGCACCGATGCAATGCGCTGCAGCTGTAGGAAAAGGCGGGTGCTACGATACCTCTCTGTACGTCTTGATGAGGTCAGGGATTTCATAGTAGATGGTGACGATGCCGGCGTCTCTGGCCACGGCCGTGCCCGTTTTAGGGTCCACTTGCAGCACAGCGGCTGACGAGGAGCTCCATGTCCCTAGGTCTCCTGCAGGTGAGAGAATGGGTCAACTGGCTCACATCCAATCACAATCCTCCCTCACACAGCCTCCCACAGAAGTGGCCAACCGTATTGTTGACAAGACTTATTCTAGCTTTGAAAAAGTTTTTCTTGCTTTAAAAAACCAAAACATTAAATAATGAGCAGAAAAATGACTCAAGTAGATAACAACAAAGAAACTGCAAAACAGATCAATAGAGTTAACATTAAATATGCAACATTTCGGAAGAAATATGTAAAACCACATCGATCCGAAGGAAATGCAGGTTGTTCAACAACCAGATCCTCTGAAGAGTTCAGATGGGTCTCCATTTCATGCACATTGGTTGTACTACTAGTTGTACACTGTTCTTCGCTCACTTTACCACGCTAACCCATGGTGGAACTCTTACCTTGGGGGCTGACAATCCGGGCACTAAAGCACACCACGTCCCCCACCACCAGCCTGGTGGCATCTTCCGGGTGGATGGCGTGTTGAACGGGCAGTGCCAGGTAGTCGGTCACGCCTGGCTGCTCAGGATCCCACGCGGCCAGCAAGGTGAGGCCCACATTGACTGTCCGCACCATCAAGGTGTTGTTACCCACACCCTGAGACACCTGCACCAGGTCATCCCTACCAACAGACAAGGGAGGACATGGTCAAAACCCAAGAACATCCCTGATAATCCAAAATCAAACCCAGGTAGTCAACGCTCCCTGACGACAATGTAAAACAATCAGTTCACAGTGCAGGATGAAGGAGTCCCTAGCGGGGCTGTGCGGCCTCCCTACTTTGCCCTCTCCTATTAATTTAGCTCACTCAGATGGAAACAACTCACTCTGAAATGGTGAGTGAGGAACAGATGTCTAAATTAACGCTGTGAACCTTAGGAGGCCTGCTGGCTTAAAACCCTGCCACGGCGCACTCATTTACTGAGTTTTTCTGCCGTTGTTTCCGGAGAAACACAATAGCACCTTCTGACAAGCAGAAATACATTTCTGTTCTAATTTGGCAGTGAAACCCGGGACTTCCAGCTACAATATCATGTACATATCTTACGCGGGTAGATGTCATAGAAAGAAACACACCACATGTAATGCATTTAAAAGGAATTCAACAAAAATCCATAGCAGGCAGCAGGTCACTATTTACCAGGCTTACTTCGCTGCAATTGCTAGAAGATGGTATAAATGCATCCTAAGAGATTTCAGTGCCAAATTAAATATTCTGAATTCAGTTTGAAGTGTCGTCATCTCTCGTCTAAGTCTCTTTAAAAGAGGGAAACAGCAGTGTTAGAAAGGCTGGCACAAACAGCACTCAGAAACCTTGGCACTAGCCCCATTTTTAGCTGTGACAGAATGATGGCTCCATAGCCTTGGTTTCTTCAAGCCAAACAATCATCCCTTAAACCCTACCACCCCATATCAATTGTAGGCCTTCGTGTTTCTATTAAACCCCACTACCTCATAGGCATTAAAAAGTGCTATTTCTAAAATCAGAGCTGTAACAACTGAACTACATTCTCTTTCCTGCTGACCAGTTCATAAAATGCTGTTAAAACTGTATTCCTTGACAGTTTAAACGGGCACACCTGAGTATGACTCAGAACGGATGCACTGAACCCTGGAGAGTACTCCTTGCATGTACATCCCTCTCTCACGTATTGACTATTTCTTTGTGGACCATCGATTACCTCCAAATGTTACCACCTCCGGGGTACTTGCCCACCGTTATCAGACAATGGCCCGGTGGGTCTTGAACTGACTTTTGTCCTAAAATCCTGCTCCGTCCCCATTGGAGATTTAACTCTTCTACTATCTGATGCTACATTTTGTTATTGTATCAACTCTGCTGTTGATAACTTTCTTTATAAAAAAACATGCAGGTTTTTCCAGGCAGTGCCCCTGACAAAAGCACTGGCTAAGATCTGGAGTTGGTCCCCTGGTGCTGTAAATGGCTGCCCACTGCTCCCTTGAGAGATGGGTTAAATGCAGAGAATACATTTAGCTACATGTGTGTATGTGACAAATAAAGTACCTTTACCATAATCAAACTGACTCTCTCTCCTTCACTTCTACAAGAGACACTTAAGGCCTATCTATAAGGCGTGATTATATCATATGCATCACACTTGAATAAAGGCCGTAGGGCTAAATTCTATGCCCTTTTAAAAGAGATTAGAGTCTTTGACCATTAAACATGCCCATAAAAATGCCATCTCCTGAACTATACAAACAACGTTTAAATTTGCAGTCTGAATATAATCTTTTACCTACGTTTGAGGCAGAAAAGTTGTTGGATTCACGTGCCACCTACTACGAGCATGGGGACAAGGCAAGCCGCCTGCTGGCGCATCAGTTAAATCAACATGATTTGATCCCTCAAATTCAAGACACCACATATTAGATGATCTCTGACTCTGAAGGGAACAATGACCTTTAAAATCTTTACCTCCAGATGAAGTAACCAAGCTGTTACTTCCTTCATCTGGGGTGAAAAGCTACCCAGGGTCAGTAGGTCCTTGATTCAGAGATGTAAATTCAGTCCTATTGACAAAAAATATATATATTTCCCCCATCCGTTTCTGATAATGAAAGGTATTAAAACATTTTCTGATCTTTATGAAAAGAGTCTTTTCTAGTTTTCCCAACCTGGCGGCTAAACGTGACTTGCCCCCATCCCATTTTTTCTGGTACCTGCAACTGAGGCATTTTGTATCCTCCGAGTTTGCTGGCTTTCCCCACATTCCCCCTATTGAGCCCTGGGAGGTTTTGCTGAGTATTTCACCCATACAGTAATGCCTGACCTCACATGTCTACTCATGGTTGATGTCCTGTGATGAACACTATGGATAGAACCAAATCAGCATGGGAGCAGGAGATGGGTCCTTTGATTTCTAAGGAGTTCTGGGAAGGAGCGATTGGAAAAAAAAAACTCTACGTCTTCCTGTTAATGTGCGATGTGCTTTTAAGCAGTAACTGTGCATGTTACCAATGTCAAAGACAAATTTCCGCTCTGTGATAAACAGACTGAACAATAAAGTTAAAATCAAATCAAATAAAAAACATAGCTTCTTCCAGCTTCTAGCTTCTACTAGCGTCTCCCAGATATTTGTAGGTCAATGAAATGTTTCACCAATGCCTGGGCTAGAGCAATGTGGGATTCCAAATTTTGCGGGCAAATTCCTTCATACTATGTCACAGTATGAATTGAAAGGACTGTCGAGAGAGAAATAAATATAGGCATGTATTATTTAGCTAATGCAAGCCTTATTCATACAAGCCTCAGCTGTCCTTGATTTTTGAAAGTCTGGCTTGTCTTTCTGAACTGTTTCTATCAGGTGTTATAATGCTAAACAGACAAGGTGGCCAGGGCAGCTGATAGGGGGGGGCAACCGGGTATGTTGTCCCGGGCCCAGTCCTGAGGGGGGTCCAAAATGTTGTTTTTGCACAGTCATTTTTTTTAGCGGGGGGCCCTAAATGTGGAATTTGTCCCGGGCCCACAGATTCCTATCAGCAGCCCTGAAGGTGGCAAACTTTTTTCAGTATGTAGAGAACTACAATGGCAGGCTTTCTGCTTTGTCCAAGTCCCACCCACAAAGATTTTTTATAAGGCTGTCCTCTCAACAACATTGCTGCCCAACATAATGCCTGCTAACCAAGAGTTTGCAGAAAATTTGCTTTTACATTTTGACTGGTACATGTTTGAGCCAGGACTTAATTCAATGTTAATACATTGGAAAAAAATAACCAAACAGCTATCATCCTACTAAGTATTGAAAACAAACCATGACTGTGGACATTAATTGTATGTTTAGTGCACCGTTTTAATAACTATTTTATATTTAAATAGCAATTTATCATTTGAGAAAAATATTTTTATACTACTTAAAACGTTCATTTTTAAGGTTGATAGCTCTAACAACATGACAGCCTAGTTCCAAAAGTAGCTAACTATCTATCCAGCTAGCTAGCCATATGTTGTTTTTATGCATATTGTACGATAATTGTGACATAACATTTTAACATGTGATTTTTGCCATCTACTCAACACAGCCTATTTAGGTAACCTAGTGTAATGAGCACACACAGCTTCCATTTTATATCCACCTCCAGTACAAGTTTGCTGTTTTCTTCTTTGACAGCATATTGTGTGTTATTGCATCCATAATATAGCTAATGAATAAGTAAACCGATTGTACAACCAAGTGTACCTCTAGCCTACTCGCCAACTCCCGATGCATCTACAGTATAGTAGGTATGGGCATTTTAAATTATGGTACTATTAGAGTATGACCCAATATTATTGTAGAATATCCGGTTAATTTATGTATTTGTAATGCTGCTGCTATTCCATGATGTAATTAGCCTGACATGATGAAAAGCATACAGTAGTAAACACACAAACCACTACAAATTGTGGCAAGAATTAATAATAATTGTATCAATAATAATAATAATAATAAAATTAATAAATACATTTTATTTGGCGGACGCCTTTCTAGATACTCAAGGACAGCTTACATATTTAAAAGTGCACAAAAAGAAATACATAAAAATATGTTTAACAAATTAGACAACATCTTCAGTTAAAAGCACAAAAAAGCGTTGAAAAGCGTGTTGGGAGGGTTACTATGGCGATGCAGTACTATGAAGACTAAAGCCTTCTTAAAAAAGTAGGTCTTTAACAATTTTTTTTAATGAATTGAATGTGTCTGCCTGTCGAATCTGAGGGAAGAGCATTCCAGAGCCTTGGTGTAGAACAGCTTAAGGCCCTGGTCCCCATGGTGGAACGGCAGAATGAGGGGGTGACAAGGAGGCCAGTCGAGGAGAAGAGCGGAGGGAACGGGAAGGGACATAGCCTGGTAGGAGATCAGAAATGTAGCTGAGTGCAAGATTATGGAGTGCTTTGTAGGTGAGGAGGAGTGTCTTAAATTTAATATGGTAGTGACAGGGAGTCGGTGTAGATTGATGAGGATAAATGTGAGGTGTTCAGATGATCTGGTACCAGTGAGGTTTCTAGCAGCAGAGTTCTGAAAGAGTCTGTTCTTGAGCTTAGTTGGGATACCGTTTAGAAGGGAGTTGCAGTAGTCCAGACACAACGTGACGAGGGCATGAAGTAGAGTTTCAGTGCTGAATTGTGACAGTGAGGGTGTGAGCCTGGAGACTTTGTGGAGGTGGAAGAACAAAGTCTGGGTAATTGCTTTAATCAGGGATTCGAATGAAAGGAAACTATCCAGAATGACACAAAGACTTGACTTGAGCTGACAGAGACCGAGACCTCGTCTATGGTGATGTTGAAGTTGTGCTGTTTTGAAAGGGTGGATTTGGAACCGATGATTAGGACTTTTGTCTTTTTACCATGATGTTTGAGGAAGCTTGTGTTTGTCCAGTTTTGAATGTCTTGAAGACAGTTGATGAGTGAGGTGGGAGGAAGAGATTAATGTTTTAGTGGAAAGGTAGAGCTGTGTGCAGTCAGCGTAGCAGTGGAAGAGTGTATTTTGTGGTATTGCATGAACTTGCCCAGTGGTAAAAGCAATATGAAAAGGAGAGGACCAAGCACTGACCCCTGGGGGACACACTGTGACACACTGTGATGTTGATGTAGTTGATTTGCCACAAGCCATCTTGGAGACAAATGGAAGGTTGGAGATGGGACGGAAATTATTCAAATTATCAGCGTCAGCATTTTGCTTTTTGAGGATGGGATTGACAGCAGCAATCTTAAGAGTGGGCGGTATAATACTAGTGAAGAGGAACTAGTTAACTATTGTAGTGAGAATGAGAGAGATGGAAGGCAGGCGTGCTTTGAGAAGACTGGTAGGCAGGGGGTCTAGTTGGGAAGTGGATGTTTTTGATTTACTGATAAGCTATGCAATCAGGCTCTCAGTAGCCAAGATGAAGTTTGAGAGGCAGGGCCCTGTAGGGTAGATGTGTAGGACAGAGTGTGGACTGGAATACTAGGAATATTAAGTAGATGCTGATGGATGTCTTGAATATTTGTATGGAAGAAGTTCAGAAACTTGTTGCAGAGGGGTCTGAAGAAAAGATATCAAGATGCTGAAGTAAACAGTTTACTGTGGAAAAGAGGAGCTTAGAATTGTTTTTCCCCCAGAGTCTATAATGTTAGAATACCGTAGTAATATGTTCTGGCAACAGAAAGGGTGACTTAAGCTTTTTTGAAAACCGAACACGAAATAAATGGATTTAATGCATATTTGACTGGCATGTAAGGACGTTTAAAAAATAATTTGCAATAATCTGATATTGATATGCAATATAATAGACTATGTAATTATTAAGGTTATGTAAATATAAAGTCATAGAAAACCATTCCATTAGTTCAAATAGGCATATTATTATTAGAATGCGAATATACATTATACAGGGCCGGACGGCAGCAGAGTTGCTTTCGCATTTCAATTGTCTGTAGACTAGCCAGTAGCTCTAGGAAAAATGGTTGTATGATCTTCTTGACCTGAGATTAATACATACTAATTCAAATGTACAAAATTGTTTTAGCACACAAGATTGTTGCAATTTATTACAGTTCACAGCACTTTGTTCTCCAAGTATGTCGCATCATTCCGGCTAGTGGAATGCGTGCAGTGCGTGGGTGTTTTACTGAATGGAATTTTCAGGGAAATTCTTTACTGACAGGTGCTATAGTTCAGTCAGTATAATATAATAACAATACAATACGAATACAAAATCAATTCGAGAACGTTAAGAACAGTATAGTAACCAGACAGATTATCAACGTGGCAAGCAAATGCAATTCATGTGTCGAATAAAATTTGTCTGAATTTCATTTCTTTTTCTTCCTTGGCGTGGCAGCATGGTTTTGCTGTGGCACAGTGTCACAGTAAAATGAACACAGCAGAAAGGCAGTAATGTTGCCTGACTTGCTCCGCACAACACACAGACATATTTTGCACAAGGTTTATCTGTGCTTTGTTGTCTGACTTTAAAAAGCCAAACCACTGCTTTTACCTTCCTTTTTCAGTCTCAAATTCTTTATTTTCTTCTTTCAAATTGCTTTCGATATCAATCAGACTTATCTTTCTAACATTAATTCAACACATGCTGTCAGTGATATGCCTGAGCTGTGTGGGAACATACCTGAACATGCATGCAGTGTCACTGGCTGCTGCTGTTTGCAATACAGGCAAGTAAGTGATGTTGTAGTTTGTGGAAAGTTAAATTACAAAAACATATGACTATCAAAAATATATTACATATAGGGCTGCAACTACAAATCAATGAAATTCACTTTAAATTCTACAAAACGTTTTTACGTGCAAATTCTGAAACATAAATGGAATGTCACCGGAGCACGACCGTAATGAGGAAGCACTTGAAAAGAAAACAGGTTGGAGCGATAAACGAAAGGGAAGCAACAGCAGAGCAAGTAAAAAGCATGCTTTACGTTTTTAAACGAGGAATAGTTACTCCCACAGCAGGTAGTTCTTATTTATCAATAGCCTGTGTTTGGTCGCGATCCAGCTTAAAAGGAATATTAAATCAAATCCACTTCAACGATAAGTGTATTTAACTAGCTGGCTAATTAATTTGTGTGGTAGAACAGACGCAGTAGAGCTAACGTTAATCTAGCTAGCACTACCGACAGTGCTCAAGTAAACAAACAGAGAGTTATAGTGAAAAAGTAATTTAAAACACAAACCAGATCTTACTATTACAGTTTTACAACATATGCTAACCTTGTACCTCTTTGGGGCATACTAATTTATTAAACGTTTCACTATGCCGTCTAAGCAAGGTAAAAAATACCATATGTTGCACATTACTAAAGAAATTAGCATATCTTTTGCACATGTTTTATAGTATATATTTAGGTCTGTTATGTGTTAAAATTGTCAATTTGGAATACCATTTATTTTTTAAAATAAAGTTATGGAATTATTACCGATTCATCGAAGAAATAATCAACAGATTAATCAATTATCAAAATAATCATTAGTTGCAGCCCTAATTAAGTTAATTTATAGTATAATTATTTTTTATCATTATAAAAATGTATATTGATTTATCGCCCAGCCCAATACATACATACAAAATACATAAACAATCAGTTAAAACAAACACATTCCTCACTGTGAAAATCCTTAGCCAATACACTGAATTGACTTAAAGGTACTAAGGCATCCAAATGAAATACTATAAAGAAAGACTATACTTCCTCGATTGAATTTACAGGCACCTGATTTGAACACAAGGAGTTACTGGCGAGCAACATGGCAGGATAGATAATCTGATTTATCGAACCCAAATCCCAGGCAGCGCTGTCAATTTGCACTGCGTCGTGTAGGAGGCCAGGGAAAAGTGAAGAGAACCCATGGTCAGGCTCGATCCCATGCCCGCAGACCCCCTATTGTGCCCGTGTTTTAATGACTTGTTAAACCGATTGTACACTGAAGCATACCCTGGCTAGTACCCTGGCTAGGTAATAAGTGAACTAGCTAGCTCCTGATGCATCTCGTTCACTGCAAACTGGGAGATATTCATTTTGTCATATTCAACAGTCTAGGTAGGCTAAGTGTGCTTTGTCAGCAGCCACAGTATTTTGATTACTTGTTTACAAAACACTGTTTCTAATGGACATCCAACTTCAGTACAGTTCTTGCATGTTTGCACGATCCGCCAACATATGACACCTTTGGACCGGACTTACGAACACGAATGGAGCAGATTATTATTGTTTACACAGTCAAAAACAGTCTAGGTTAGCTAGCTAATGTGGTTAGCTAACAGCTGGCAAGCTAGCACGTGTTTATACATCTCATAGAGCGCCAGACCGACTGATGATACATTGGGATTATTCATTCCCATTCCAGGCATGCCTTCTGTTATAGCCATGTGCACAACACAGCATGATTATGTAAGCTACTTACTTGTTTCCAACACCTAGCTACGACTTTAATCTTTGTCCACCAAAAGTAAATTTTCGCTGTGTTTCCTATTTGTCATCAAGGATGCGATAGTAATAACATATGCACTGAACTGGCTAAATAACTAAATAGGTGGCTAGAATACAATGAATGATCTGGCAGTCAGCAATAGGCTACATGGGATGTCACTGTTAGGCTTTGAAGTGAAAAAGCACTTGGTTTTTCAGCAAATGTGTATTTACTAAAGCTGGACACAATACTACCACAGTGTCACAAAGAATGTGTTCATAAAAAAATGCTTGCTTTTCCTGTTATTATTTTTCTTCCCACGGTTAGGCACCATTACATTTCAAGGAAAAGTAGCTTTAATTTGGAAAAATTTGTAAATTCACTTAAAATTAAAACGTGTAATAATAGTAGTGTAATTTCAACCTGAAAAGAATACATTTAAATTGACAATTATTTTAGGCAACACGCCGTTTAAACTTGCCGGTTGGTGGCAAACGTGAGCAGAGAGTTGTGGCTATGAAGCTCCTGGCCGGTATTAGCATGGAGGTGGACAGTAAATGTAAGGACCATGCCCAGTGGAAAAGCTGACAGGGTGTCTCTGGAAGAACCGTGGAGAACCGGACTGGTGCTGAATCGCAGGTAAGACACTGGGGCTACCTGGGAATTCAAAGAAGAAACTGCAGAGTAAGGAAACCGGCTTTGGGCCAAATCAAATACAAAGCACTTCATTAGTATCAACATTTGCATGAGCTGTGGTTAATGTATTCATTTATAAAATGCAAACACCTATTTCACATTGTTATTCCTTGCACTATTTACATGATTTGCATGTCCAGGAGGGACAGTAAAGATTGACAGATTTTAATTAGAAAGTAGATGTCTCACACCTTGACTGCAAGGACCAGGGTTTGATTGACACCAAAGGTCTCCTGTGAGGTGACCAGCAGGGAGGAGCTGCCAGTGAGCGAGCCTGAAGACAGGAGGCCCTTCTTATCCACCTGGACGACAACAGCCTGTTGGGGACAATCCAAAACCTGGTAGAACAGAGCTCCTGAACCGTCCCTGTTCAGACACAGGAGATCCGATTTAGTAGCATTCTATTATCGAAAATAATTATTTTTGTATAATCTAAGGATAACCCTATAAAGCAAAACAGGCTGTTAAACCTGCATTGTAACTTCTTGAAATCTACGATCAAATACATAAATGATGTAATAGGACTTGTAAATTTTAGGGACTAGGATGTTGGATCTAGTGGTTGAAAACATCATGTTACATCATATTACAAAATATAGAAAATAGTAGAATAGCAAAATCAACATTTTGAAACGAATGCCTATTTTGGACAAAATAATGTGTATGTTCGGAAATTCGTTGTATTGTCCCTGTATTATTCCTGTGTTCATTAAAAACATTTAAATAAAAAACTATTTGAAAAAAATCTACTTTATATTCGGGCCGACAGGACAAATTAATGGAATGTATTAGTGCTGCTTTAATTTACAAGGTTTACTTCTGTGATGTTGAAGTGGTAAAATGTGGGAGGTGTTGACAAAGTGAAAATGTTGAAGTGTTAAATGAAAAGTGGGAGAGTTCAAAGACAAAATGTGTTAGCAATCGCAGTGGAACATTACAAATTGGGAATATTCAATGACTAATGGGCAAAGGCTCAATGACTCCTGTGGAAGTGTTCATAAACAAATCGTGGGAGAGTTCCAGAAATGTAGGCGCGTCCCCCACCAAAAAAAACAAATTAAGAACGTGAAAGCACTCCAAAAAAATTTGTCCCAGCATTCCAAGGGAAACGTGGGAACGTTCCATGTAAATTGTGTGAGCACTCAAAACAAAATAAGAGCACTGAAACAAGACGTGCGTCCAAACAAAAATGTGGGTGCTTTCAACTAAAATTTGAAGGTTGATAATGTAAAAATGTGGGAGTGCAAAATTTAAAAAGTATGAGTGTTCAAAGCAAACTTTGGATTGTTCAATGTGTAGAAAATGAAGTGTGAAAGCAGACTCCTCATCGTCTACCTGTTGGTTTGGAGTCTGAGCCCAGAGTTGGGAGCCATCAATATCTCCTCAGCCTCGATGGCTGGATTAAGCATGTGCAGCTTGTCATAAACCTTGATCAAAGGGAGAAGTAATTAACAGATATTTACCCATTCTTTGATGTTTGGGGATTCATGACATAATATAGTTTAAAGCTGTTTCAAACAAGACAACTCACTATAGACTCATCTGCCTTCTTACCACTTTACCAAGACAGTAAATACTCCCACCACGCTTGTGACGTGAATCATTTACAGTTATTTGCAGTTATGGTTCAATTTCATTGTTTTCATGTGGAAGGAAACAGGTAGACAAGCAGAGGGCCATAAACATGCACTATAAAAGGACCTTGAGGAGTCCTATCATTATTTCTGAGCCAGGGTGAAGCCCATCAAAGCCTCCAGGGATGGACCTTGGATGTATTATTGTGGTGGAGGTGCAGGAATGGAAACAGCCATATTGGAAACCACAGAAATTTGAGTTTTAGGGGCATTACATTCAGCAGCAGCAATAGTAGTAGCAACAATGATAGTAATTCTAATAGAAGCATTCGTAGCAGAAATAATAGTTTCGGTAATGGTAGTAATTGCAGCAGTTATATTTGGCTGTAATATTATTTGGTAATACATTAGTAGCAGCTCTGGTATTAATAATAATAGGAGTACTGTAGTAAAATTAAGTTTTTCGATGTAGCATCAGCAGTACCATTTCCTCCTGCTTTTGAATATACCTGGGAGAAAGCCAGCCGTATTTGTGTACCTGTATTTGGAGTTCATCACTCAGCTCCAGTCGGTTCCCCTCTAACTGACCAGCTGTTGGGTCAGTGACTTTGAGCACCACCTTCAGTCCAGTCTTTCCTTTGGTCTTTCCTGTTACACTCATCGCAAAGTTCTGCTCTGGCTGGAGATGCACAGAGGCCTGAGGTGGATTCATCAGGGAATTAAAACAGATCAGGGTATTGATCAGGGTTAAATCAGAGAATGTTCATCTGGTAAAGCTGGAACAAAATTGTGTCCTTAATCAGATGCTCTGATACAATGGATTCCAGAAGCTCAAAACAACAGTGCCTTATCCCATCCATCTATAATTGAATCATCCCAGTTTTTCCTAATATACTATTCATGGCGTTTTGTGAACTCTATTGGAAGGCAAGGCGCTTAAAGCCTTGAACTTCAGCGGACCTGTCACACATCAAAAAAGGTTCATCCCTTTCCCCACCTCAGCATGTCGTGACTGGAGCTCCAGGACATCTCTCTTGGTGGTGGCCCACACAAAGGTTAGGCCCGGGACGGAGTTGCCAAACGAAAAAGGCGTCTGACTGCTAGTAAGTCCTACCACATACACTGGCATCTGAATGAGACAGATCAGAAACATGTGAATGTTAAATCAGAACATTCCATATAGTTACTATTATTATCATTTTATTTAGCAAGACACTGTTTTGGTAGCCTATAAAACACACACATGCGATAACATTGACTAAGGTGTATGGTGGAAATGGCACTTTGAAATCTCATTTTCGAAAAACAATGACAAAATGGTCAATTGGCCATGTTACCTGAGTCCCTGTCTTCATTCTAGTAATAGGGGCTCGAATGCGGATGGCTCTCAACAGCACAACTTCAACCTCTACCTGGTCCTATTTAAAGACAACATGGAAGAAAATGCATAGGGAAAATATCTCAACCTGATTGTTTGTTTTTACCTCATGAGGATGTACGGTATTGCTGTTTTTTTTTACCTGTGAAACAACTACTAGCTTCCCAGACTCTGCATCGACAGCTTGAACCAGTCCTGTCACCGTGACGTTGCCAACAGCGACGCCCCTGACGTGACCCATACCATTAACAGAAGCAATCTTCTCATTGGCCATGGAAAACAGGATGTTGGACTGTGGCTGTGGGCCACCCTCCGATGTGATCTACAACATATTACATAATATGTTACTTGTCTCTGTTTTACGACGGAGATGGGAGATTATAAGTTTCACACGACTGGACTTGAGGACAGTGACAGCGTGTTCATTAGCTCTTGTCAATGTGGGGTCTTTAAACTGCTCAAGGCAATCAAATCATTAATGGCCTATTAGGATAATGAAATTTGGAGAATTGGAGATTGAATCAACAGTTATTTCAAGGATGTGTACATTTAGAACAAGTAAAAACTCAGCAATTAGCTGTCGTGTGGAGAGCTCAGGAAACGCAAACACAAATGAGCAGTTTGTCGACTGATTGTTTGAAAGCATGTGGAGATTCAAATCATCATCTTCACAAGTCAAAATCCTTCCGACAGGGTGGGGGAAGTGCGGAGGCAGATACCACGGCTCTCCCACAAGAACCCTGCTGCTGAACAATCACATTTACCTGCATCATTGCTCCGATTATCAGAGTCATTTTCCTGGGGATCAGTTTGAATGGTGGGAACACCTAGAAAAAAATTTACAAGAGTGTCCGTCAACAAACAATATAACAAGATGTTGAAGTCAGGGTGGTAGAAAAAGCTCATACTTCTATTTGCTGGGGAGCAGATGTAATCTTCCTGCCAGTTTTGTCTACTAGCACAGCCGAAACGCTGGTCTGTCCGATGGCTAAGCCTTTCACTAGGAAGACTGCAGTGTCCTTCTCCGATGGGTCTGACAATGCTCTGAGAAAACAAAGAAAGAATGGTGAACTCGATATGTGCCAGAGTTTGGTTTAGCGGTCTTACACATGTACCTGACGACAGGGATTCATGCCTGCCTCCCTAACCTATGCTTCTTACTGTTCAGTCATTAAAATTAATAACCCCCCCAAAAGAAAATCAAAGACAAAATCTGTGTTGAGGGGCAAAAAGCTATTGTTAATATGCTTTTCCATATCAAGAACAGAATATTTAATATTTGACTTAAGCACAGGTAACTTACTGAAGAGAGACAATCACAGAAGCAGCAGTGAGTTTCAGGTTCAAGAATTTGAAATATTTGGCAAGAAAAGGCTTCTTGTTGTCATCCAGTACCCTGACATGGGCTTTTACAGATTTACCAATCTCCACCTGACGAAACAAGTAAAGGTTATGGCAAGCAGGAATTAGATTAATTTAATTAGTTACTTATATAAAGGTGAACTCATTTTCAGTAACAAGCTATACAGGATTTTGCCATTTGAACAGGAATTGCATTGAGATGACAAGTTGTGCTTTACACACACACACACACACACACACACACACACACACACACACACACACACACACACACACACACACACACACACACACACAC
>JACXGM010001572.1:0-30178 GCA_016801145.1 Umbra pygmaea
TCTCCCTTAGAGATAGGGTGAGAAGCTCAGTCATCCGTGAGGATCTCAGAGTAGAGCCGCTGCTCCTTTGCGTCGAAAGGAGCCAGTTGAGGTGGTTTGGGCATCTGGTAAGGATGCCCCCTGGGCGCCTCCCTAGGGAGGTGTTCCAGGCACGTCCAGCTGGGAGGAGGCCTCTGGGAAGACCCAGGACTAGGTGGCGGAATTATATCTCCAACCTGGCCTGGGAACGCCTCGGGATCCCCCAGTCGGAGCTGGTTAATGTGGCTCGGGAAAAGGACGTTTGGGGTCCCCTGCTGGAGCTGCTGCCCCCGCGACCCGATCTCGGATAAGCGGTTGAAAATGGATGGATGGTTCACACGACAGGCCAAAGTCAACAGCATCATTATTGCGCATGTATTTTTGAAATTTGTCAATTCACATCAGGCGCACAACTACTGCAAACTTTCTCCTTTATTTTGCTATATTGACACCTTGCTATAGGACAGGGGTCTTCAACTTTAACCCTACGGGGTCCGGAGCCTGCTGGTTCTGTTCTACCTCAACATTAATTGGACTCACCTGCTGTCCCAGGTCTAAATAGGTGTCCCAGGTCTAAATAGGTCTCAGATTAGAGGGTTGCAATGAAAAAGTGGAGTGGATATGGCCATTTAGCAAAATAACTTGGTGATGAACTAGCTTCATAACATATTTATTTACTAAATGGCAGTCCTGCTGTTTTTGTTAACATCGACTGACTGACCAATTCTTTTTTTTTGCCTTGTCTACGTTAGCAAGTTAAATGCATGTACAATATTATCATGCACGTAAAAAAATTCATAATTATTGCACCATCAATATAACTACTGTATGTGTCGATATTTTAATTGTATGAATGATGCTGAAAATATTTTGGATGAGTGTGCTCGGGGTAACTCTATCTGTAATCTAGTAACTTCTGAAAGTGTAAACTCTAGACATGTATTTCCCTTCATAATTAATTAGCCAAAACTTGGCTATGGTCCACACAAAATAATCTCAAAAATTTAGTTTTTTGTTTAAATTAATTGTTGGATATGGCCGATCTCTCCTGGTAGCACGGAATTGAAAGAGTGCATGCAGAAGTCTATACTCACAAAGCACTATTGTCTTGCAAATGTTGATTCCATTGCTGTGTTTGTCAGCTCGCAGAACACTCGGGGCTGACAAAAAACACCTGGGTCTGGTGATGCCCCTGATGTAACATCAGTGGTGGCTACAATGCTCTCTTACTGTTGCATGATCAAATATTCGTGATTTGAGAGAATTATCTAATGTTACTCATTCTAAAATATAACATAAATAGGACAGGCAACACAAGAAGTCAGGCAGGAGTAGAGGAGGAGAGGGAGGAGGAGAGTGAAGCAGGAGAGAAGGCAGAGAGAGATGACAGTGGAAGAGGAGAGAAAACAACCAATAACATGGTGGAGGCAGGTAGGGGGGGCTTGACGTTGGCCTGCCCCCGCTGCTGAAAAAAATCAGAGAGGAAATAGTGTACAGTACGTCAAAGACAGCGAATGTGTGGCCTCTACAAGTTTAGATGGAAGCATACCCATGTTTGAGGTATGAGACTGGCTCGACAGCAATAAATACAGTCTGGCCAACGCGTACTATTTCAATAAACTGCAAACACAATTATGCTACAACTGAATGGCATGCTAAGCCTTTCATATGCATTCTCCTTAATCCATGCAGCACTGCAAAGCAGGGAAAATGAGTCTCACAAGGAAAGCAATCTTCCCATATCCTCACTTTTCCCACACCTCAGATATCTGCAAAGGGGAACTGCCACCTTCTCAGCTTGCTCCATAAACCACCTTTAATCGCCAGCGGCATTAAAGGAGGCTAATTTCCATACTAATTTCTTTCTTCTCTCCATACTCGCCTTAATTCTGATGCCGAGCAACGGGGCTACCAGACGTGTGTCTCTTGATCCAACAGCAAAAGACTAATTGCATTCTGGGATACACACTTGGAATTCAGAATGTCAGGGCAAAATACAGGAGACTATGCAGGCAGACCACATACGACACAGGGACAATTAATAGCACCCCTTCTGGGACGAGAAAATTGGACTGTCCAGCTTTTTTTGAAGGGCTCCAATGCTGCTGCTTTTATTGATATCTGCGGCCAGATAGACATCTCTGCCAGCCCCCAGGCAGCGTGACTCTGCTGCGGCTGACGCTGTGACTCGGCTGTTACGGGGCCAAGTTAGCAGACCCAGCGCCAATCATAGCAGAGCAAACAAGCCCTGCGACCATCGCTGAATGCTAAGTCAGACCAGTCTCTGGGGTGGTTGGTCAGATTTTATGTGGATACAAAGACCATTTATTTTTTTGGGCATGCACAGCGACACATGCACAAAAGCCTGATTGGGCACATGCGTAAACATACTCACATACTGTAACAGCCCCTCCCACTACACACCCCCAGAGAACACCCACACACTCACTTCTACCATAGCAGAAACTGGGTGTAGAATCGATGATTGCCTCTGTGTGTAATGTCCAACCATATAATGTTCAGAGCATGGATAGTCCCTTAGCGAAGACGGTTGTATGAGCGGTTGATATGGGGCTGTATAAATAAACAGGCCTGCTGATTACAACTGCCTTATGCTATCTGTCAGCACTGTACATTCCAGCCTGGCTAGAGTCCACTGGCAAAGGTGATGAAGTGCAACATTTAAAGCTGGCACAATCATAGGGCAAAGTCCCCATTACCGCCAAGCCCGGTGGCACATTACGGAAAAGCAATAAACACAAGGGCCTCCACGCCACTGCATTTATAAACAGTGGCAACTCACAGGTGGCAAAAATGGGAGGTTAGGGTGGACCGTGAAAGGTTGTTAAGTGTACTACTTTGGAGAGTGAAAAGGTGAACGTGTCACATTCAAATGACATGTCATCGTTCATCAGACGTGGCAAGGCTGGAAAATATCAACACACAACGAGTGAGTGTGCACCGGTTTACCACGGTTTCAAACGGCTATCAGTGCAACACTGACAATCTATTGTGCCACTACAAGAAATCGAGAAATACACATAGTGAGAGGATGTGAGAGTGGGTGAAAAGCAGTTATCCTATGTAATGAGAGAGTGACTGGTAAATAGGTTTCTTGGTAAACATTTTGGTAAACATAAACAATATTCATCTCTGTATTGATTTCCCATCGTTGCAACACTGTCCAGCTATAATGTAAAAAAGTAACACATTTTTGCTTTTGAAACATTTGTTTGTTGTGTTTTCCCAAAATCAGATGTTATAATATTTGTTTTTTTGCTTGTCATTTGCTATCTTCCTTCTTTTCTACTTGCTTTGACAATGTAAGCAATTGTTTCCATGCTAATGACATCCTTTCAAATGTAACTGATAGAGAGATAGAACATGGAAATGGGGGAGAGAGAGAGAGAGAAAGAGAGAGAGAGAGAGAGAGAGAGAGAGAGAGAGAGAGGTGTTCTGTTACCAGGGATACCAGTGAGAGGGTTATCCTCTGTCAATAGACAGTGAGAGAGACAGAAGGAGATTGGTGGTATCTCTGTCACTCTAACCTTCCCTCTTGATATGCCACACAACAGCCAACTGAGACTGGGTAAGGATTTAAGTATTACCAGGGAACTAATTCTGCCCCAGCAGCTGCTCATAAAGTATATATTTAGATATTAGATTAGATCGAGACAGATTTTGGGGAGTAAAATAAACACAGGCAATATGTTTCTGTGACTTAATTCCCCTGGTGCCATAAATACATTGACAAACATGCTTCCACATGCTGCACGACATAACGACTTGTTAACACACTTTGTGAGCGTGTGGAGAAGTAGGCTCACATGAAGGAGCTCTGTACCCGTTGCTTCCTGTTTTACCTTGTGTGGCCCTTAAGCCTCGGCTCACGCATCAGACACACACATACATTTGACAGTATCAACCAGACTTTTAAACAGTATGTCCAACTGTATCTCTATGAAACCAGTGCCAGTTTTCCTGTACCACAAAATAGCCCAATTGGTAGGTAGCAGTCGCAACTAGAAACATCTGTAAAGCCACCCAATGAGAGATGGGAGATAAGCTTTCTAGCACCGTTGTCACTGGTAGATTGTATCAGATGCAAAGACATGCCGCATCCAGGCCTGTTTCGGTCGAAAGGTGTGACCATCGTTGTTTTCCGATTACTCAGGCAAGGGTGACACTGAGTAAACACGCGGAGCACAAAGCTAATTGAGCGTGCACCAGGTGAACAGCGTAAGCTCAGCGCCTGCGGAATCAGATCACCGTGCATTCGGGACCTCGTGTTTGTGTGGCTTTCTTTTCAGCCACCCCGGATGCTTTGCAACAAAGGCTACTGATTTCGCACAGAGATCTGCAAGGATAAAACCTCTGGCACTGCGTTGTGTCTGATTAGGCCTATTGTGCTAAATGCTAGGGAACCGGTGGGAGGAATGCAAAATATCAGGGTTGAAATGGACAGGCAACAAATGTGCATGGCCTCTATTCAGGGCTTTGGGTCCTGATTCATAGTATGATTGACCTGGAGTAAAATAAAGGCAGTTTTAAGGCCTGCTGAACTGACGGAAGGCAATAATGTCTTCAAACTGAACACTTTTGTTCTTTAATTCTTATAATTAGTGTGGAAAACAATCGATATGCCCGAGAGCACTACAGTATCCTAGTTTGTAATAACCTGTCTATTTGTCAGATAAATAAATTATAGCTAACATGCAATATATTCATTTCTTATGCTTTCAAGGCCGGATAATTGCACACTGACTGCAAGAAAGAGCTAATATAACAATTTGGTTAGATGTAATAGCATCTAATTAGTCCGACATCTTGGAAGTTTAGCCGTTATAGGAGAGCATTAGCTTAAGCAGAGGGAGATCTACATAGAGTATGTTAATTGCCATCTAACGGCATAACTATTTCCGATTACTCATGCAAAAATATAATATATTTCTCTTAAACACGTTTCATTTCAGAAGCAAATGGGTTATTGGGTGAGTAATTATTAATTGATTAAATATCCACAAACCGCATAATAAATCATGGCAGTGTTTGATGACCAAGAGCCTTACCAACCCTCGGCATTCTACAAATACACCGACTCAACAATATTCCTTTCTTCATATGCATCTCATTACCCATCTAAAGAGGGACACAGCCATTCCCGTACAATACCATCTGCACATAATTCCTGTCCTGTGCCAAACAAAAGAGGGATGGATGGGATAACATTTGGATCATTAAACCTGCGAGAGGATGGTTCCAGAAATCCATGACATATTTGACAAGAGAAACATCCAAATCAAACTGAGTGGAAACAGAAATGCTAATGCTGCTGGCTACTGTGCCAGTGACAGACAGGCAGGGCCTTAGATTGTGTCAACACCATGCAGCCATGGAGAAAAGTCCCATTTCTGGCCTCTGGTAACCCACCAATGGGGGTTAGGGAGAAAGGATGCGCAAACTAGAAAAATACTTAAAATGTGAGTCGCATGCAATCAAACAGAAATATCCACTTAAATCCCACTCTGAACACAGTGGACAGAATGGGAGTTTTAGTGTTGGTTGAGGTACAGTACACTGAGTGAGGACAACATTCCATTATATCGGGGAAAAAATCCCAGCTATCCTGAGAGAGTAATATAATGTTGTTGTCGGCCTGCAGTCTATGGCAAAACACCATCCCTGACATACGGAATCCAACTGAAATCCACCTAGCACTTCTTTTTGGTCACTGGCAAACCAACAACCTGCTTGTTAATCTTGACATAATATATAACGATATTGCCATCCAACTCACACACGTGTCTACGACTGTGCCCTCAGATAGAGAGAAGGCGTCTGAGAAATTAATGGAGGTATCATCACTGTGGCCCTGGCGTATAGCGAAGGGTGCAATGTCGTTGAGGGACTGGCTCCTGCAGGTAGACTAAGCCTGTCAGTTCCACTGGCTTCAGCCTCTGGCCAGGGTGGTGACTGGGAATCAATTTCTCTTGATGCCATGTGGATGAAGAATAAAGATAAGGTTGTCCTTCCACGCAGCCAAAAACCACTATGGCCAGTTGGAATCAATGTGCCACCGCCGGCCTCTTTCTTCACAGGCCTGGATAGTCGCCGTGGGCGGTGAGGGTAGGATAGTGCTTAATGTAAAATGCTGGGATCCCTAGTGAATGGCACATCGCTCTCAATTTGACCCCCTTGCTTAAATAAAGGTCAAATCAAATAATAAAAAAATGCTGTCAATGCAACGTCAGAGGGATTCAATGATTCCTGTCGAACCGAGCAGCAGGGATAGGAAGTCAGAGGCTACTGAAGTGTTTGCCACGCAGAAGTCTCTTGGTGAAGAGCAAAAAAATGAAATATAAAAAATAACAGAAAGAGAAGAAATCTATCATTCCCTGTGTACTGTGAACTGTGGCGGTTCAAGTCTTCTGGGCAAAAAAGTCTGAAATATGCTCAAAAGCAGTGTTAGAGTGTTGAAACTCCCATGTGAGTCATTACACTCCAACGCAACGCTTTACTTCACATAGGGCAGAATGAGGATAACACAGTGCAGACAGCAACAACAAATGTCAGCGACAAACACTGGAACAGTACAAAGTAAAAGTCTGAGCTTCCTCACAACACTTTTGCAACCCATTGCGAAAGACCCCTAACAGCCGTTGTCATCTTTGATTAGCAGCTTTTTCCCCTCTCCAACTTCAACTCAACTTCAAAGCATCTTGGTGCGGTCCAGAGCTTCTGAATTCTCTGACAGATAGCCATCTCATCTCTCCACTCCAGTCGGCAGACACAGCAGAACCCATCTCTAACTGTCTTTCAGACTTCCGAGAGCAAGGGCTCCTCTAGCTTCCTTTCATGCTCATTTCAGTTCCATTAAAAATAATGGAGACGAGATGGATTAAAATCCTGTTCGTATATATCACTCCATTTGACAAGATGAAATAAAACACAAAAATGGGAGGGGATGCGCATCTGGCAAGCCCTCGCAGTCTGTCTGTCAAAGTTAAGGTGTGTTTCTAAGTATGATAGAGAGCATGTTCCTAAGTGAATTTTTACACACCGCAGGGTGAGAGAGAGGCCTGTATCCTTGAATGGAATCCACAATGTGTGCTCTAAACTATTATTAGATCAACTTAATAAAATCTAGTTGTGCGTCATGAGTGACTAAGAGGTAAACAGTAAATACCATCGGGGTAATGGGCATGGTCCTTTCAATCGCAAACAAGCAACACCTTTCTGCATGATACACAGCTGGTGGTTGCTCACTGTGCACCACATGCCGTCCAATGTCTGTGACTGTGCAAAACCTTTTTTTATGGGCCGTTTGTTAACGAGAGCAGAATTGGCAGTACACTCTGGGTAATTGGACTCTGAAACAATAAAAACTGGTAATCATAATGAAAGGAAAAGAAGTCTAGTCAATCAGCATATTTTCCTCTTGATGATAGAAAAGTAGATATAAAGTAGTAAATTAGAGTCTTAAATCAATATCTCGCTTTGAAACAAACAGATGAAACAACACTGAACAGAGTACTACATGCTAGGAATGTACAACAATTGCCTTTACAAAGCACTCAAATCATTAAAATTATAAGGGCAAAACTATAAGTGCGTAATCTGTCCAGAAGTCTTCCGTTGTATTACTCATCACATTATGCTATATGCCCCACTTCCCATGGCGAAGGAGACAGATGGTGGCTAGCCTACTGACATTATTGATTTTTTTTTACCATAACTTTTCCTATGAAATAGCAACTTTTTATAGCAACCTGTGCACAATTTTAAATTAAATGCAATTTGGAATGAAGTCCTCTTCGGCTGATTTGCAAGCCTTAGAGCAACATGTTTTGTTTCCAAGTTTTTTTTATGCACTGTTGAACATTCTTTTAAATATGGAGTCTAAAAAGCCTTGAGTTAAAAGCCCTGCCACTGCCTATGGTTGTTTTAATTCCCTGTCCATTAAAAATGTATTAAGAGGATAGTGTATCTAGCCTCAGAATCTACACTGTCTCTTGTCTTGTAAAAGCAAGCACCAGCAATACACACTAAAAGGCTAAGCAGCAAGATAGAGATTGCTTGTTTTGCTTTTCAAGAAATCAGGGATAACAGACTAGAGACTAGCCTGCAGTAGACAGTTTGATGTTAAATAAAAATGCATCCATTCATTCAAGCGCCTACTATATCCACATACAGTTAAAGACCAAAAGGGATTATTGTGTTCAAAAACCTCTTGCATATTTCACAAGTAATCAGTGTGGGTCTTTTCCTCACTGGGATGTAGACTGTAATTCGACTATAACTGTTCTCCCACTCTAAAAGTGAAGGGCTGTTCGAGGCTAGAGAATAATACATATGCAAAGAAATGTAATATAGTCAGAACATTTAAGGTGGGTTGTTTTCCAGGAATATGGCTGATATGATATAGCCATTTTTTTTATGTAGCTACGCCTATTATTGTTTTTCATCTCAGGTAAGACTAAATATGAGGCATTTCCGTACAAGCATAACTCATGGACAAATAATGTTGATATTAAGAAAGCAATAACCACATTTAAAACAAACTGGAAACAAATTAAATACAACCTGTATAAAACACTGAACAATAAAACATAAAAAGAATACATAGCAATATATTGTGCCATGATGAAAAAGATATGAAATGGGTAGAATGTTTGTGACATCAATGTTGTTGGGTCAATGTGAATAACCTGGCCAGGCAACTAAAGAACGCTAGGTGTCACCCTTGTGACTTTAAAACAGGGTTACCCTCGAGTTGGTCTGGGTTGACTGCTGCCAATTTTACCAAGATAGAAGGGTACATTGAGGATTGAAACGCCAGAGGAACACACGAGGACAAATTTGGAATATTGTAAATGGCCACTAAGCTTTAAAACAAATCTAGAAACTAGAGGCCTTCTCGTTGCCAAAAAATACAGTACATAAAACACTTTGATAAGAGGCTGCACGTGTAAACAAAGTAAGCAAACAGACCTTTTTCTGTAAAAAATAGATTATTTTAGCTATGGAATACTTAAACTGTAATTCATGAATATGAGCTTCACAATTTCTAATCACTGTGCTTTCGGCTTCACGAATGTAGCCTAAAACAATAATTAAATGTTGACAGGGTCGAGAAAATACAAAGGTACGTTCTTGTCGTAGATATGTTGAATGTCCAGTGCATAGGCAAGTTAAAAAACCCTGATTTCATTTGCATTTACAAAAATGTATCAGGGATTTGCTGGAATGGAACTTTAACAGGTTTCCTTTCAACTGGTTAACCGGCTGCCGAATCACATTATTCTCTCATATTGTTTTATTAGATCTTGACTACCGCATGTCATGTTGCTAGATCCATGCATGCATGTTTTGCTTTTGGAATGATACAGTAATAGGTACGTTTGAGTAACCCTGTGTTTTCTTTCGCATCAGAGAAATACAATGTGTGTGTGTTGCATATAATGCCTGTCTGTGTAGTTGGCGACGGAGAAATTTCGAAGACTGCGACGACAAGCAGACAGACTGGGTTGTATTGTCTTGCAATACGGACACTATATGTCGCGAATGAACTCAAACGTAACACTTGTTGCATTTTCTGTACACGGATATCTATTACACGAACGTGTACCCGATGTTGAAGTGTATGTTCATGAAAGTGGCCTCGTATTAAATGGTTTACAATTCCCACTTCTTTCTCAGTAATATTTGGTGTTATTTTGCGCATCTGTTATGAAGCATTCCGATCCGCTCCGGCTTGTTTTATAATCGAATCTGGCTCAAAATAACAGAACCCACCACATGCTACAAGCCATAGCATACGTCCATTAGGTTTTCCCCGCCCATGATTCAATAGAAAGCTAAGGGATGTGGCTGGAGAAATGTAACCACTATCGAATTCATAGACAGCTATATTGGTGCAAGTGATACCGATCCATGATATGAAATACATTTTAGTTGTAAAGATGTGTTGAAGTAGTTACATCGTTTAATAGGCTACATTTGTATTGAAACCAGCCAAGGCTAAATTTTGAAATGTTTGGTTATCACAGTTGAACTATGCTTATGATGCTCATGATATTTATATAATTTGGTTGCCTGTATATTTAATATTAGAAGTATAACAAATGAATGCAGCTAAGGAAATAAGCATTATATCCTTAAATAGAATCAATATGCATAGCGGTCAAACCTTATTAAAGTAGGGAGGGGAGTTCGGAGGGTAGGCTATCATCGAGTGATATAGCTTTACAAGTGTGCAGGTAGTTGGCCGAGTTTCATTGCTGTAGTTTGCCCCACCCACCAGTAAATCCAACCCTCCAGTGTAACCTCCGATTGGTTGAGGGGATTGCGGGTCCAGAGACTGTGCGTTCGGCGCTGAGCTGTGCATTCAGCAGTGTGCACTATTGATGCGAGCGGAGCCGGAGCGCGTATTGGAGTGCAGCAACGCACTAACAACGAATGGTTCTTTTCGCCTCATCCAGGGTGGATATGTTGATACATTTGGCTCTGCTGCAAGCTTGAAACGAATTACATATTTTTTGTGACGGTATAACGTCCTTTTTTCTCTCAACCTTTTGTACACCGGATTTGATATTGACCGTCTCCCACCGGGACCTGTTCACTATCTGTCTCCATGTGTGACATTCACAAAAATAATAATTAGTTAAAGAAAGATACAAGAGTGAGTTAAACATATTTCTGCTCGACTGGAAATTGGACTTCACTGGTAGCAATATAAGTCTCGTTCCGGCGACATTATCAGTACAGTAGGCTATATTCGATAACTGGACTTTCAACGGATTTTCACAATGCGGATTTTTTTTACGTTTTCATCGGATATGTGGTGTGATATTATTGTCCACTGAAGAGGAACATTCCTTACAACTTCAAAAACCACATTTCATATCAATGGATGAAACCTATGCGTAAAATCAAATTTGTTTAAAATGCGCGTTATGGTTTGTTTTCGGGACCATGATGCTGGGAATATTTCAACAGTTACATTTTGAGCCAGACATTTCATCGACAGTGAAACGTTATCTTTTGGTGGACGTGTTCATTGGCATTTTTCCGTTTTAACATTTTAATTAATACTTTGGATGGTTTCATCCCTGCATAAAAATGGTTGGTTGTCAGTCGTGCTTATAGTTGCCGCTTGATATGAACTGTTCAGATTTACATTGGTAGGCTAAATTATTGTTTGAGACCATTGAGAATGTTTTCCAAACCTTATGATTCCCCAAATCTCACGCGTTACGCAGATTGGAGAATATTGTTTATCTCCGAAGAGTGTAATGAAGTAAATGGACTTAAAACCACATCTAAATAATCAAGCTATCATTTGTATCAGATACGTAGCCTACCTTCATCTTAACCTTTCCCCGGGATAACTTTTCGATACAATGAGTAAACTGGAAAATTGTTCACGTTATCTCTGACATGTATGTTTGGGTGAACATAAGAGGTCCCAATTAAATCGAAGGAAAATTCAACAGGTACAATGTACACCAAAGAGATGGATTTTATACAAATTATTTGGATAGTGCTTTTATGCTGGACTGGGGCTGATGCTGTTATCAATTTGAAATACTCGATAAACGAGGAACAGAAAGCTGGGTACATCATTGGAAATGTGACAAAGGACGCACAAACGCAAGGATTTGCCATTGCACCGCGAGCGCCCTACTTGCGAGTAATCTCCAATTCAGAGCCACGATGGGTGGAACTCAGTCCGGCTGGACTTCTCCTCACCCATCAGAAGATAGACCGGGATGTTGCCTGCCGACAGACACCAAAGTGCACAGTCTCTCTGGAGGTGATGTCTAACTCGATGGAGATCTGTGTCATTAAAGTTGAAATTGTTGACTTGAACGATAATGCCCCTAGATTTCCCACTAATCACATTGACATTGAAATATCAGAGAACGCTTCTCCTGGTACTAGGTTTCCTCTAGAGGGGGCAAGTGATCCGGACTCGGGAATCTTTGGGGTGCAATCATATTCGATCACCCCGAATGAGCTCTTCGGCCTGGAGATTAAGACTAGAGGAGATGGGTCCAAGATTGCTGAACTCGTAGTGCAAAAATCTTTAGACAGGGAGACGCAGTCTCACTATACATACGAAATCAGTGCTGAAGATGGTGGAGACCCCCCAAAGATTGGCGCAGTACAGCTCAATATAAAAGTAATAGATTCAAATGATAATAATCCCGTTTTTGATCAGCCTGTATATACAGTGAACGTGATGGAGAATTCTCCAATTAATACACTTGTAATTGACTTGAATGCAACGGATCCAGACGAGGGCACAAATGGCGAGGTTGTGTACTCATTTAACAGTTACGTCACCGAGAAAACGAGAGACGTATTTAAAATTGACCCTAGAACCGGTGTTATCACTGTAAATGGCCCTTTGGATTATGAAACAAACCATATCTACGAAATCGATGTCCAAGCCAAAGATCTAGGACCCAATTCTATTCCGGCTCACTGTAAAGTGACTGTCAATGTGATGGATGCTAATGATAACCCACCTGTCATTAGCTTATTGTCGGTGAACACAGAGCTGATTGAAGTAAGTGAGAACGCGCCTCGTGGATACGTTATTGCATTAGTGAGGGTCGCAGATAAGGACGCGGGCGCGAACGGCAAGGTGCAGTGTCGACTGCAAGGTAACGTGCCTTTCCGGCTCCAGGAATACGAGAGCTTCTCGACTATTCTTGTGGATGGCAGGCTGGACAGAGAGCAGAGGGACACATATAATCTAACTATCCATGCCGAGGACAGTGGCATGCCCCCTTTACGCGCCACTAAGTCTTTTGTAGTGAAAGTCACAGATGAAAATGATAACCCTCCCCACTTCCTTAAACCCCATTACCAAGAAATGGTCCTAGAAAACAACCTGCCAGGCTCATTGTTGTTGGCTCTCTCAGCTGTTGACCCTGATTTGGGCATGAACGGCACTGTTTCATACACAATAGTGCCCAGTGAGATTAAACACATGGACGTAAACACATATGTGAGCATAAATCCTTCAGGGCATATTTACTCCATGAGATCATTCGACCACGAGTATACTAGGACTTTTGACTTCAAAGTTTTGGCCAGGGACCAGGGGAATCCGTCGTTGTCCAGCAATGCGACGGTGCGCATTGTCGTTTTGGATGTGAATGACAATACACCTGTTATGACCACTCCACCTTTGGTGAACGGCACAGCGGAGGTATCCATTCCAAGGAACGCAGGGGTGGGTTACCTAGTGACACAAGTCAAGGCCAATGACTACGACGAGGGGGAAAATGGAAGGCTGACATATACCATATCGGAGGGAGACAGGCCTTTCTTTGAGATAGACCAAGTGAATGGAGAGGTGCGGTCTACCAAGATGTTCGGAGAGCAGGCCAAGTCTAACTATGAGATCACGGTGGTGGCACGCGACCACGGGAAACCGGCGTTGTCTGCCTCTGCATACATTGTTGTGTATCTCTCACCAGACCTGAACGACCGGGAATCTATTGTACCCATAAACCTATCCCTGATCTTCATCATTGCCCTGGGCTCAATTGCTGCCATCCTGTTTGTCACTATGATTTTTGTGGCAGTCAAGTGCAAACGGGATAACAAGGAGATCCGAACGTATAACTGCAGGTACTGAAAACATCTGTTCATACCCATCTCATTACCAGTGTTTCAGACAATCATGATTACAGGCCTATTTGATAATATTTTTCTATATAAGCACACATTTGGTATACGCATTTTGCCCATTCAGTGGTATGCATAACTGTGATGTGTGAGTGTGTGTGTGTGTGTGTGCGTGTGCGCACTGTGCTCACGGTGTGGGCGTCAATGTGTGCGTCCCTCCATGCGTGTATTTTCAGAATGGTCGTGAGTGCACGTAGTTGTTTTTCTACTGCATGTTGAGGGGCCGTATGTTAGCGGTACTAAGGAATGCAGGTGCCTAGAATGAATACAAATGGTTGATGGACTCCTAGAACGACCTTCATTACCTTAGTTTTGCACTCAAAATTATCGATATGAGTAATAAAATTGAACAAATAATCTTTGTGGAATGATATTGAATTCATTAAACATTTAATGGTAACATATTATAAAGAAGAAAGCAATTCTCTGTTTCTATTGCCTTAAGAACACTTCTGCTAGAATGATGAAAACAACAATTGTTGTAATCATATATCTAACATTCTATTGTTGTTATTATAATAACAACGGAATTAATACCAGTAATAAGAACATCATAAATATGTATACCAACACATTGTAATTCAATGAGCCACTGCAATCTAAATCTCTCATCAATCCACCTTTGAACCCACAAGGTCTTTTTTAAGTATAATTATGTACAACAAAGGGCAAGGCACAATATTATCTTGTTCCATCATGATAAAAATATGCCTTTCTTCATCAATCTATATAGCATCAGCTTCCACTTGAATTTTCCTGTGCTGTGTTACTACTGAATTTCCATATAAATTGCATTTGTGAATTTAACCGGAAGCTATTATCATATTTCATATTTTACATTAAACATAATTCCTGTTGATATGCTGCTACAGTCGTTGTGGCACATGGCTGACCATGCAAGATGCTGTCATGAACTAGAACAAAGGCACATCTCTTGGTAAAACCTAGTGCAGGGTTTCCCAACTTCAGTCCGTAAGTACACCACAGCAGATTATGTGGGTTTACAGAAAGACTGGCGATAGGACTCACTGAACTAGTGGATGGTCTATTGACCAACATGTTGGATTAAAATTAAGTGAAAACTGTACAACAATGATATTTTTTGTCCTGCCATGTTTGCCAAGTGTGGCATGGAAGCTCCTTTTGAAATATTCAGTTTCATATCATTTATGTTAAATTGCGGACCTCCTCAGGTATTAAACATAGTAATATTGGTGACCAATGATTTGAAATACAAGTCATGGACTTGCAATATCATAGTTAGTGAGACATCCAGTGTGTTCATTAAACTTAATGTGACATGTGAATTTCATGAGGGTGTCACATAGTACAAATGCCATACCTTAAATTGATTACCATTTTGATACAGGACTTTCTCAAGAAACTTGTGTTGAATCTACTTCTCAACACTTGATTGGCAATTTCTTCAAAGCCCCTATTCTCTATACACTATGAATATATGACATATACCAGTGGTTCCCAACCCTCTCACCGGGGACCCCCAGACAAGCCATATATCTGTTTGCATCCTGAAATGACGCAACTGGTTCAATTAGTCAACTACACATTAAGCCTATGACTAATTGAAATAGGTGTGCCATTTCAGGGTTAAAACAAAAACGTGGGCTGTCTGGGGGTCCTTAAGGACAGGTTTTGGAACCACTGGTATATACTGCACATAAGATAATACTAATATTAATAGTATCAATGCAATTTATATTTCAACAAGTAATTTACCCTAATATAAACAGCCCCCTGACCACCACCACCACCCCACTCATAATAAAAATAATAATAATTTTTTTGCCACATGGTTGTTTTACTGCTATATCTGAAAAACAGTAAACATAATACATGGCCAACTCTACATAGCGGTAGCGTTAAATACATTGTATGGTGGTAATATACTCCTCATCCTGATAGGTTCTTTAATCATTACTGATGTGCAGTGCACCTGAGTAGCTCGCTACCACCCTAAACCTGAACAGTGCTTATCTGCAATTTATTGCTCATATTCCCCTTTAGTCTGGAGAATTTCTCCTGTCCTCTTTCGATTTTAGGCCCAGAAGCACTTGAGAGAACAATGACAGAACAATGCACTCTCTCTCTCTCTCTCTCTCTCTCTCTCTCTCTCTCTCTCTCTGTTTATATCCTCCCAGTCTCTTCTCCCCCCTACTGAGAATCGAGGCAGTGAGAGAGAGAGAGAACATTGTTCAGATGCCCTGAAAGAGACAGTGTCCAAGGCTACTATTACCATTTTCTTTGCTAGATAGAAGGCAGGGAAAACCAAATAGACCTGGACAGCATCTTAAATGAAATGTTGAGCCCACGCAGTAAATACTATGGAAGAATTGCAGGGGTATTTCAGCATATGCAGGCCAGTCTTTCAGTGGTATTAGATGCAAGGTAGAAAGGAGGGTAAATAACAGCACTCTTTCCAACCAAGGCTAAATATAGAGTCTTGCAGAGTGGGAGAACATGCAAATGTTTGACACGTTAAAGACCCAAAGGAATAGGTCCGGTTCAAAAGGGATTGGAGGGTTCAGTGCACAAGCTGCTTACAGTATGACCTGTCCTCGTCAGAATGTGCAAGCCTGAATGAAAAACAAAGTATAAATAAGTCTCAACAGTGTCCTTTCGATAAAGAATCTCTTAAAATCAAAATGCTCTGCTCAAGTCAGAGAACAGCCACGGAGACAAGGCTTCAAATTAATTTTACCCATACAGTTCTCCTGCACTCCGTATCGCCAGTGGGCCTCGCCTGGTAACAAACCCAAAATGGTATTGAGGAGTGTTTTGAATAACATTGCATATTGCGGATGGTGTTCTTCAGCATCGTCTGTTGTTATTGTCGTTGCTGTAATGTCTGTGTGCTTTTTGTGGTTTGGCCTGTTTGCATTATGTGCGCTTGTTGTTTGTGACATGTCGACTGTGCCTAGCATGCAACTGTAAACAAATGAGGGAAGTCTGCTCTATTGGTGGCCCCGGGGTAAGTAGGCCAGGCTTCCGAGCGTGGAGTGGGGCATGGATTGAATCCGGCTCCCCTCCCGTCTTCACCCCGGTGCCCACAATGAGTGGACCACAACCATGGCACCCATCGGTTAGAACTCTGGCATGTCTGTGGGGAAGGGGTGGGCGCCTCTGGCCGGGCGGCGTGCGACCTGTGGGGGCCCGCTACGACAGAGCACTGCTTTATTGAGTCTGTTCAGTTTCTTCTACTTGCGCAGGGTGGCGGAGTACTCGTATGGCAGCCAGAAGAAGTCGAGCAAGAAGAAGAAGCTGAGCAAGAACGACATCCGCCTGGTGCCGCGAGACGTGGAGGAGACGGACAAGATGAACGTGGTGAGTTGCTCGTCTCTCACCTCCTCGCTCAACTACTTCGACTACCACCAGCAGAGCCTTCCACTGGGCTGCAGGCGCTCCGAGAGCACCTTCCTCAACGTGGACAGCCAGAACTCGCGCAATGCCGCACCCAACCACGGCGGCTATCAGCAGCACACCTTCGCCGGCGGGCAGGGTCCTCAACAACCTGACCTCATCATCAACGGCATGCCCCTGCCAGAGGTGAGACTGCGCCTTTGTTTCGCTGTGATCTGATCTGTCCCCACCCCCCTGCCGCACTCAGCTGCAGTGCCAATCTGTGCCATTCTGTGCCAATGCCAATCGGTTGGGTGTAGTGGTTTGAGTGTCTGGCGCAGGGGAGGGTGACGGTTGTGACAGGCCCAGTCAAAGCTGTGTCACTGCTCAATGTCATCACTGTGTTTTGTTCCAGCTTCGACTGGGAGTAAGGTCTCAGTGCAAACACACGGTCACATTGACCAGGGATGTTCTCTCAACAGATTGAGCCAACCACTCCGGGCAGATTTCCAAGGTCATCGGTGCTAGAATCTTACAGATACTGTTTCTAGACCTTTGATGATACATGAATATGTGAATCATATGTTATAATCTAATACCGGTACATTACAGTGTAAGGATACCTTTCCTACTTATTATACAATCTATATGATCAACCATGCCTGATTTTGTGTTTTAGTGGTTGTATTTGATTGAAATAAATCAAGGCCTTTACCCGGTTAAGAAGGCTGACCTGTAGATGAGTGTGAGCTGTGCCAAATGTGAATTTGGATGCCTGACAAAATTGATTATTTGGCATCCACCTTCCTCCCTTGTTCTTTTTTTGTGTGTACCGAGCTATTGCAAAGGAAGGGGAGCTTGAACACCTGCCAGATGCATTGACCCGGCTAATCAGCTCGACCACATGTCCTTTTAGGTGCTAGCAGAAAGAATAATCATTGGTTAAATGCTTTATGTGTGAATGGCGAGAATGAGCCAATGCGCTTCGGTGTTAGTGATGCCATCAAGGCAGAGGCTGCAGCTTTCCGCCCCGCACAGACAGCTATTAGAGAGCTTTAGTCTGCTCAACAGGCATTGGCTTGATTGTATTGACGTAGCGATGCATGGCTGGAGACAGCGACGGAGTCGTTCGAGCAAGCTATTCAAAGTGACAAGAGTGTGCCGACCAGCTTATTTCTATTTTTTTTCACACATAGATTTTCGTCTTTATTCACTAGTGTATTGGATTTCTTGGACTGCCTCTCTAGTGCGACCTACATCTACAGCCTTCAGTGGTAAATATGGGGTGGGGGTGTTCTGTCCCGAATAAAGTGTCCCTCAACCTCCAATGACATAATTGATCACTGGAATCCCCATTTGACATTTAGCTAGATGGGGGGGGACTAAAGAAAAAAGGAAACAGAAGAATGGTTATCGATCCATTGATTGGCTGATCCGGTGAGGATCTGGGCAACCATTGGACCTTACAGGGTCGATGACGAGAGCGCACTTCCAGCCACGTTGATTTACTGCAGGCCGTCTGGGATGGAATGGAGAGAGAGAGAGAGAGAGAGAGAGAGAGAGAGAGAGAGAGCGCACAAGGAGTGAGAAGGTACAGAGAGATAGGAAAAGATACAGAAAAAAGAAGAGAAGGAACCGATTCATCCTGTGGTCACCCGAAAATCTACCTTTGGTGTGCGTGTGATTAAGAGCACACACCATGCCGTGTCCATGCTTTCATGTGCCTGCAGGTAGTATTCAGGTTACAACCTTTTCCGTGAGCAAAAACATAGGGATGAACTCACAAGTCTGACCAGCTCAAAGGAATTAGTGAGCAGATGTAAAAACCAAGGCGCAGTACACTATAAGGAACAGATGTATTTTGTTGGATGACCCAGCTGCTGGGTTGAAAGTGTTTGCTCATTTAGTTGGGATGTTTTGATGGTTTATTATTAGTGATTAGTTATTAGTTATTTAGGTAATACCATATGGGTCCAAAAAAGAATACTGATTTGGTAGATTTGTGTCACTGATCATTTTGATCACCAATTACAGTAATTATTATTATTTTTTAAATCTGATTAGATTTTATACTAATTTACAGTTGGACATGGATTCTTTTGTAGTTTTAATTTGACTTATGGTATCAGTCAATACTGGTATATATATATACAGTAGTTCATATTAACAATTTATATTACTTTTGGAGGATGTAGGAAGGACATTTTAAAACTACCGTTATTTACAAACTAGAGTAGGGACAGGAACAACATTTACACTCATTGATGGGCAGTGCCATCAGTACGAAGGCCATGCCCCTGATAGAATATGCCCCTGAAAATAACATATGGTTAAAATTTAAAAGACAACCGATGGCTAAATTAACCTGTAATCCAAGCAACCCAACATGTTGATAAATCCTAATTGTCTGGTCTCAAAATAACCCCAAATATCCAAATGGGGTTGACTTTAGCATAGCATAAAAAAAGAAAATAGTTTTTCCATGTCTTGGGCACATGGTATTCAATAAAAAAACACATTTGCTGCAGATTACTGAGGACTTTATTAGTTTCAGTCAATGAAAAAGAAGAGACAGGTAGACAAATAGGACAGCAGAATTACTCTGATGATCTCATATGTGACGCTCGGAGGTCTCCCGTACAGCCCAGTCAGTGGATGCAGAGAGAGGAAAGGAGAGAGTGAGAGAGAAGGGGTAGTCTCTGAATGCCAGGTGTCTGAGCCCCATCGCGTTCTAATTTTCTCGGTGCCTGTTGATTGGCTTGATAAAGGCAAAGCGGCTGCTTAACATGCAAGGGCTGTCGCCTCGTCGACTTCCACATGACGTTGACAAACATCCCTTTGACCGCGGCCCTTGCATATTTCCTGTGGGCCTGCGAAGAGAGAAGTTGCTGATGGGTAGTCGATGGGAGGGAGGAGAGCAGGCGAAGAAGAACGAACGATCGGCTGAGCTGTGTGTGTGTGTGTGTGTGTGTGTTGTGGGGGTTACATACATGTATGCATGCATCTCTCTAGGAGGCTGCAGGTATTTCCAAATATTTATTCTCCATACTGACATTTAGAAAAGACAGTACCTCCTTATCCATACGTATCTTTTTGAAATAAATGAATAAATCATATCATTTACGTAAGCATTTCTGTAGGGTGCAAACAAACAGTTCATCTGTGAAATGACCGTCTACAGCCCTGTTTCAGTTAGCAAGCCCAGGCTTGTGAGTCCACGTGTCTCCATTTCCCACAGGTGTAGCTAAGACACCAGGGCACTGTTGTGATTAGTGACTCTTTTGCTCTGTCCCCCAAAAACAATTGGCCTCGCCCTAGCCTGAGGGCATTCTCATAATCATCTGGGAGTTGTGCAGTTTACACTACAGGGTGTCCATAGCTGTTTTTTTTTTGCAACTTACTCTTTTAGATATATTCTGAGACTTGTGGGAAAAATGTACTAGGATATGAATAAGATGCATCCGTGTATGAGAAATAAAAATGAGGACAGATAAAGTCCCCTTGTAAAAACAATAATTGTATTTCAGATTATGCTTTTTAGTTTATAAGGGCCTCATCAGGATTTCTTTCTGGGATGTAGTTTAATCTTATTGCCTGCATTTACATTGTGTACACTATTCCCTCTACCCTGGCACATACAATCAAATAGAATGTCTTGAGGAATGGCAGACCATTGTTGGAGAAGAAGCACGAAAGGGTTTGGCAGTTGAGATGTGCTAGGTTGACCTGCCTGTGGTTGTGGTTGCAGATGAAAAGACTAGACGTGGCTGGAGAGTAGAGCTGTCTTCCATGGCTTAATTATAACATATTAGTTATTGGAGGAAGACAATTAAACAGTAAAGGATTGGCCTTTGGCTATAATGTGTTTTTGGATTGATAATTTGTGCTACTGTGGCTTGGTTTTCCATCTACCTGTGATTCCAGATAATGAATTTAGCAGGAAAAAACTGGTTAACTGAGGTATTGATTTGGTTTATGCTTATACTTTTGCAGGAAAGAGATTGCTTTATATACATTTTTATTAGGTTTCATTAGAGTGCTTAATGAAACGGAATGAAGGAAGCCATATTGCCTGGCATTTTGTTAGACCTTTTGTGATGAAACTGTAAAGAGACCTTTATTTGCAAGTTCAGTTGTTTTTTGCCAAGTTTAGTTCAATGCTAATTGAGGTAAATCAGCTTCCAGATGCTTCCATTCTGTTACCTGAAAGATGGCTACGAAAGAAAACGATTGTAAAGCATATGGCACATGCCGTACAGTTCAATTTCAGGCTTACTGTAGCGTGACGAGAACAGGCACACAAGCTTTTGGCAAAACAAAAGGCATTCTGCGACAGTCTTGCATTTGTTCCTCACGGAACTCCATACTGTAAACAAAAGCTAGCTAGCTACAGCAATATGCTAATCACTAAGGGTTTTCTAAGTAAGCTGGGAATAGCCTACATTCCTATATTGCTAGGAGGCGACACGGCGCGGTGCTGGTTCCAGACTCCACATGCCTTCACATCATCCATGCAGGGTCTTCACATCGGCAGAGCATGCGCAGAAACCAGGTCATGTAGAGTATGCGAGTAGATCAAGTAGATGTCACCCCATCATCACATGCTACACATTTGCTACACCTGCCAATCACCTTCCATTTCCTCCCACGCCTCCTCCCAATTTGTTGTCAACTCATCTTGCATTACTGTTTAGTGCATTCATTTTGACCAGAAGGAGTGCCCTATGAAAAGAATTGAAAGCCATTGGAGGCTGCTTCCCCATGAGAACACATTATTCATATGTTAAACAGGGAAAGATTGAGGAATATCAACGGCCAGAAACAATTCCATACATTTTGCCTTGACTTTGGTCATTGCTGCATCTTCAGGCTAATTGTTATTAGCAGTCTGGGTAGTCATCTTGACATATACTGCTAGTCTGATTGTACATGCATATACTAGTGTTGGATTCCAGTTTGAGTCACCGAAGATTTAGTTGCTCCTCTTGGAAAGATTTTGTTTGTGACCAGAAAATCTAAGCCACCTGTCCTCAACCGCCATCTTATTTTCCCATTTTGTAGCAAAATGTCTTATTTAATTGGGTCACCTTCCTCATTAAGCTGCCGACCGATTTGTATGTGACAACACATGGCTTGGTAATATGTTGCGAATTACAGAATTTGATATTTGCCATGACTCCTATCGAGGTAAAATACTAGGGCTTTTGTATTCCAATGAATTTCATTAGCCTAATCCAATTAATCATCACGAAATCCTGTACACGATAAAGTAAAGGTCACAGCATGCTGTCTCGGCAAGGGGCTTTGTGCCAAGAACAACGCTACAGTCAGGCCTGACGAGGGAGTACCATTAAAACATCTTTAATAAGAAACTTCCTGTAGCTCAGGAAGGGGGAAAAAGACCAATCAGGTGGTTAAAAAAAAGACACCAAAAATGTCAGTGTCAACCGATGAAGCTTTGACTGCTTGAACTTGAAACGTTCAAACGCTTGTGCAAGTGTTGAAGGGGGTAACTTTGCTCTCTTTAATGTCTCATGTTCAGAGGGATGCCAAAGAGTGAAGTGTCTTATCTGAAGTTCCTGATTGCCTAACTGGCAGATGAGTGCAGGATTTATAACAAGAAAGGTTAGATTTGTGAGTGAGCCACAGATTTGGGGAACGCTCCTGCTTTTTGATCGTCAGTTCATGCCAACGCAAATTAAGCATCAGTCAGTTTGACAGTGAGTCCGTTAGTCAGTAATAGAAGCAAACAAGTATTTCAGCATTCATGCACATTCGGCTGTACGAGTTGACCCATTTCATTTTGGGTGAAATTATGCTGTGATGAACTCAAAACCAATGCAATTTTATCTCAGATACTGTATGGCAAAGCATTCTCATGGCAAATCATGGGTAACCATACGTAAACTAGCCAGACCTGCTATATGGTCATTCAAATGTGAGCTTCCGCAAGTATTGAATCGCCGTTCTACGGGAACATTTCCATGAATAGACATATCAGTTACAATTTAAAATACTTGGGGAACGTTTAGTTCAAGCATGACATGCTTGGTTAGTGAGGTGAGGTTATGGTTAGGTAAGGTTTTAAACAGAATTTCTTTACATTTCCATGGCTTTTTACAAGGATTTACATTTCCTTGGCTCCGGAAACATACACATGTACGAATTTCCTGTTTTGTGGGTTTTTTTTACGTATCGCCATGAGAACAGCCTGAAAATATCAATTAGTAGAAGCTCTTATCCAGAGCAACCTACTGTTAGCATTTTAAGATAGCTAGATACAACAACCACACAACTTAGTAATAATAAATACATCCTACGCTTTTCACATTGCATACTCTAGCTATTTGTTCGTCTACCACAGTTCCTGAGCACCGTGCTGGAAATGGTAAATATGATAAGAACACATCCAAGCCATAACCATAGGCTTTGGATTAACGCTATGGTGTGAAGTGGTTATTCGTGTCTGACAGGCCACCGCCAGCTCTGTATGTACAGCCTCTGCCCTCGAACCCTATTCCTCGTTCCTCGTGTGGGGGAGGTGTAGTACAAATGTCACAATATTCTCGCACAGCCAATGGGAGCCCTCTTAAGGCCCTGACCACCACCCTCTTTTTGTTTTGGGGCCGACGCACGCAGGCAACATCCGAGGTGTCAGAACTTTGGATTGACAGTTCCTGACATGCGTCATGTCATCGCAGCCTTCCGCGACCACGTGATAGTTTAGCAGCACTCTGCTCATGTAACAGGAGGCACAGTGAATGGAAAGGCCTTCAATAATGACATGGAGAGAGGGATAGAGAGAGGTGGATGGAAAGAGGGAGGGGAGGAAAGGGTAGAGGGAGAGTAAACAACAACAAAAAAGTGAAAATTAGAAAATCTCGACCGTGTCTGTTCTATTTATAGAAACACCAAAGATTTTTCATAACCTGTATCAGACTGACTACAACACACACTCTGTTTGTCTTCATCTCTCTGAAAAATGATCTGTTGGGATGTACAGATACAGTTATTATTCGGAGAGCCCCATTATTTGTTCTTCAGTACATAACCCATTTGATGTCATAGAGCAGGAGAGAAAGAAAATGGCTCCCTTAGTGTTGTTTCAGTATACCATATGAAATATCCAGTTCCGTGGGAGCTGCATTACAGAATTTTTTACCTTAAAGGTTTGTTCCCTGATATTAGGCCACTAGGGTCTAAAACCTGTTATTTGTTGCAGTCGAGCTAAAAACGGGTCCCAGCGTGATTCTAATTTTCTTTTCTCTGAGATGTGTAGGTTCGTATATTCTCTCTTGCTCTTCTGAGTCTAGATGTTAGGCCTGCCCTGCAACATCATTGTACGTCTGTGCAGCTCTGGTTTGATTGACAGGTATGGCAGCTGTACGTCCTCCACATTGGTGGAGATTCCCTCCCTGATGCCATGTAAGAATTTGGCTACCATAGAATTGAATAAGAAAATTGAGGATTTCTGGCTAATGGCAGTAAGATAATGATTCTGCTTAGGTTGTGCATATAATATCAACAATATACTACACATCCAGACTAAAATGGAAGGCCTAGACAACTGTTTTGCATTCACGAAAGTTGTGGACTGTAGCTTTAACGTTTTGAAAGGCTGTAGACATTTACAAAGAAAAGTAAATGCTTTTTGCATGAGCAGTTATTGCTCAAAACAGCTGCAGTCCAAACAGTAAATATAAGAGTGTAGGTGGAATGAAAAGGTAAGCACTAATGTGCTTTGAACATATTCAAACTTTGAAAAGTGAACTTTTAAGGTACAGATCATTAATTCCCTTTAGATGCTTACATTGCATGCAGTTTAACAACAGGCATGGTAAACAATCTTGTGGTACCCCTGATCTAAGATGCTGATACCTTTAGTTCAATCATCTTATCTTAATGTGTCCAGATGCCCTTGTCCAAAACATAATCATACACTGCTAATATAATTTAAATAAATCTACCAACCCTTCCATAATGCAATTCACAAAGGTCTATTAAATCACTTTTGCAATTTTCAATATATCATTCAGTACTCATGACCAGCAGAAGAAAATCATAATCTTCAATTATAAAGGCATAGCAATGTTAAATATACAACACAGGCAAATTAATTATAGGTTGACTTATTGTGATCCAACTCGATGATCCATTACAGATGGCCAAACACATTTTGTGCACAAGCAAAATGAGTTTCACAGTGGTATCCGAACATTACAAGCCATACATTAGTCACATAAACCAGACGAGCTCTTCCATATTTCCCAGAAAGGCAATAAGGAGATAATGACATTGGGCACGGACTTTGGGTTGTAGATGTGTAAATGACAGACGAAGGCAAGTGCAAATCCACCAAGAATAAATGGAGTAAAATGGACTGAGAAGAGAGGATGACAGAGGTAGTCAGAGAGAGAATAATGTTTATCAATGGAGAAGTGGGCCATTATTACGCACCTTGTTAAGCCCGGCTAGTGTTGCCCGGTGTGGACGTAATTACCCATTTAAATGAGTTTCCTGCAGCCACTGTTGATATTTTTCAAATTAAAGCCTGTGACACAAATATGTCACACTCGGTTAGATTTTTTTCTGCAATCCCTGCACTGTAGTAGATAGACCTAGATCCAGAGCATAACAATAGAAAACCAAAATGGCCCTTTCAATCATTTAAAGAGGAACTATTCAGAGGGACCCTTTGATGAACACATTTAATGGGTTCCTCAAAGAACTCACAAGGGTTGCCCCAGTGTTTCAAGCTGTTTCAAGCACCCCTGAAGAGTTTTTATTTTGAAACATTTATTTTTCGAGGGCACTTTATGGTGGAATTCTACTGTATGTAAATCATTGATTGACCAAGGTGACACGCTACGGTTTTTTGATGAAGACCAGGCTTAATATTCCAGCACAGTTTGAAATGGTTTGAACAAAAACTACTTTGCTCAAATCCATATAAATGCCTTAAATGCTGCCAACATTTTTATTTGTATATGATATGTTTCTTAATCTTGGATAAGGTTTTAAATGTCATATTCAATTTTGGCCTTAAGTATCTCCTGCAGTTTTCGTGAGAGGCCAGTCTACTCCTGGCTTTGCTCCCCTCTCATTTTGAAGTCTTTGGAAACCAGCACTGAGATTTTCACTGAACATAACACACTTTCTTCATGTCATACACAATTTATGTGCAAGATTTCTTACATCTTTGGTGGGAAATGGTTCAAAGGAAGGTGATGGTTGGTTATGGAAGAAGCTCTAATAAAATAACACTGGTCCCAGGAAGACAAATTCAGTGTTGAAGAAGCTCTAATAAAATAACACTGGTCTCAGGAAGACAAATTCAGTCTTGAAGAAGCTCTAATAAAATAACACTGGTCCCAGGAAGACAAATTCAGTGTTGAAGAAGCTCTAATAAAATAACACTGGTCTCAGGAAGACAAATTCAGTCTTGAAGAAGCTCTAATAAAATAACACTGGTCTCAGGAAAGACAAATTCAGTGTTGAAGGCTGCAGGTTATAGGAGAGGAAAAGTGAACTTCACTAACATATTAATTCTTTCTCGTTCTCCAGAACCTCATGGCTCATTAACACAGATTTGGCTACCAGCTTTTGTTGGTAACGCCTGCAGTTCAAATAATGGGACAGGAAAGGTTGACATGCGTTATCCCTACACAAATTTGGCCATTTGTTATTGCTTTGGAATAAAGAGAATGTAAATACATCTAATTTGGAATCAAGTTATTTATTGTATAATGTATGTTCCAGTTAAGGTGTACTAATTAAGCTAGCTCAACTAGGAGTAGTGATTTTGTTTCTCCTAATGAGAATAATAATAATAGAAATACTAATAATTAACATAACAATAACTAAGCATAGCATAACTTTCTCATCAGTGTTTATGATTTGACTGAAAAAGCTGAATATTAAGTATGATATGAGTAATCTCCTAGCAGAACACTAAGTCCATTGAGGATTCCTCTGCTTCGTTGATGTTGATGTGTCTTTTGTTCCATAGCCAGATTGATTTTGCAGGGCATGGTGATCGACCAGGTTTCATGTGAACACAAACAAAATATGTGTATGTATATATAGATAGAGAAGAGAGAGAGAATAACAATCTGTGCACAGCTGTCAGCATTAATGCCTTGTGTTTTATTTTTTTGCCAGGTAAATGCAACATGAACACTTTTCAAACACCTAACCTGTCCATAATAAAGAGGTATCTATGATCTTAACTGAAAATGTACATTCATATCTTCATTGGGTGCTTATATTTTTGCTTATTTCATATGTTTTCAATATTAGAGCAAAAATAGGTTCTTATGTACTTTTTAGTATCAACAATCCTTGAAGATCTCATAGGAGCCCTTGTTAATCCTCTTATGTATGTAGGCTGAGAAATACTCTGGACAAGTTTTGTTTGGGATGTTAGCCTTTAAAGGCCTTGGGATATGGGTAAATAGACCCCTTCTGATAAGTGTGTCCTTGTTAGCAATGCAGGGATTCACCGCCTCTGACTGCACTTTGGGGAAATCTATGTGAAGTCTCTTCCAACTAGTGAGCAACACCACAGCCTATCCCATTACCATCCAAGGAATAAGTAATACATTACCACTTTATAATGTCCACCACCATTCCAGTGAGCGAAACAAGCTCAGTCCTAGATTTAAGAGGTGTAAGGTGTTAATTAAAATACATGGTTAACCACAGGCTGCTCTTTTTCTTTCTTGGACCCTCTCTTCTCCATTGCTAGTACTAGAAGCAGACTTGCCAATGACCCATCCAACAAGGTTTCTCACGACCTCTAAGTTGAAGCAGCAATAATATGCAGTGGTTTGAGTGATTGAGATTTGGGGGGGGGCATGGCGCGTAGTCCACAATGCTCATTGTGAAGTTGGGACATTGAAAAGATCGGCATCTGACACTGTCAACGCTGAGGGAATGACCTTTCAGAGTGTCCTGTTTTTCTTCTAGGAAACAAAGAGGAAGTAGCGAGGATGCTAGTTAGTTAGCATTTCCCCACCATGCGATTAAATGTCAATGTCTGCATGCGTAATTCTTGAATGAGAAAAGGAATGGGAAAAAAGAGATGAACCAATTTGCACTTTCTCTTGACATCCTAGGAAATAGGAGACTTGGATTGCAATGCTATCGCTATGCACTTCGAGCAATGACTGGTCACCTAATACTTCATTCAATACTTTCATTGCCGATCAATTTAAGTCATTCCTGACTGCAAATTATATTTTACCCATGATTTTAACAATTGGTTCCAAAAACAGAACAAACCCTTTCAATGATTGTGTTACGATGCGAACAAACGCATGGTTCTAACATTTGGCTCATGTATACTTCACAAAACAAAGTATCAAAATACAAATCTATGGTTTTGTCTGCTTCCTGGGCCCTCTACGGATTTGAGCCTCAGGGCCCCAGGCCCAGTAAGCCGGTGTATTAATCCGGCCCTGGCAGCAGAAGTGGCAGCAGCAGCCACAAAGGCAGACAGCGGTAGGGCTGTGAAAAACAGCAGGCTGGCGTAATTGTGCATTGTTCATCCCCAGAACAGGAGGCAGAGCATGTAATGAGCTGTAGCACCCTCTCCCAGTGCTGGGCTAATGGGCTATGACCCAGCCATAGTCTTCACAGGCCTTTCAGAGCTAACCCCACCCATGGATCTCTTCACCGCGAGTCAACAGTGCCCCTTGTCTGTTGCTGGGGTCTCATCTGCCTCTCTGAACACCCCTCCTCTCTATCCCTCTGTCTATCTTCCCTGTGTCCCTGTGGCCTCTGAATCTGGGCTCTATCTCTTGTTGTCATCTAACCCCCCCATATCCCACCCCTCAACCCTCTGTCGGGGCTACCGTCTTTCTCACCACCTTTGTGCCCTGTGGAACACCCCGACATGTCACAATGCCCCTCTAGGTTTCTCATTCATGATGTCTGGAAGGCCCCACAGGAGGCATTCCTTTGCATGCTGCCAATGAAGAGACTAAAGAAAACCAAGGCCCATTGACTGGGAGGGTTCGAAGCTCTACATCACACTACATCACCGACCCAGACGACTGAGTTCAGATGAATTGCTAATGTCGTAGAGGGAGGGATTTGTGCTCGAGCTTCGGCATTCCTTTTTTTTTTTCAAATGCTGTTCTTGCATTCAGTTTTTCCCTGAAAGCAATTCAGGTGGGTCTGTTTCTTTCTGATTAGTTTGCTTGGATTAGGATTTTGAAAGACATTACCTTTTCTCTTGTTTATTCCCATACCATGTTTCCTGAGGCGGAAGAGAAATGTATTTGGTTGACTGATACCAGGTCAAGTTGAAAAGACAAGAAAGTCTGCCCCCTGTATGTAATAATAATAAAAGCTGTGATTGTGAATTCACAACTATGAAGCTGTTACCCAGTAACGAAAAAGCAATAATGTTTGTGGGTCCATCGGCCATCTACGACGGACACACAACAGGAAGGAATACATTGACTTTCCTCTCACGTCCAGCATTTGACATCCCGCTGTTCAATTGGCAGAGTAAAATGAATGATAGTGAGCACAGCGCTCAGATGTTTTTCGGGTGTTTTGCAGTGCTTACAGCGTGGCCCTAAACTCCCAGAATTCCCATCTGTTGGCAGATTTACCTCACGGGAGATGATGGCGCCACTATTGGTGGAGGTGGGGGAGATTGCTGACTTGTTTAGCATTGCTGTAATAACGATTGGGATTGAACGATCCCCCTCAAGGGGAACACAGACGACAGGTCACCATGGAGTTGAGCTCAAGTGCCCTCAGACCCTAAGCTGCTAAGGGATCATTATACTAAAATGGCCTGACATGGCTGTTAATAGCACACACGAAAACATGCACACACACAAGGGAGCAGACGTGCACAAGGGAGCAGACACACAGACTAAAGGCATCGTACTCTCTGGGGTTTTACATAGCTTTTTTTGTTGCTAGCAGTGGGAAGGGACCAGGAGAGAGTCATTGCTTACTGCTGTTTTCCACGATGGCACAGTCCTGGTCGATGTAGCAACGCTACCACTCATCACTTTGTCGTTTCCTGCCACCCCCACAGCTTTGGCCTTGTTCTGCCCGCAAAGCATCAGGAGTCAAC
>JACXGM010001572.1:30278-53656 GCA_016801145.1 Umbra pygmaea
GTGTGTGTGTGTGTGTGTGTGTGTGTGTGTGTGTGTGTGTGTGTGTGTGTGTGTGTGGCTTGTCCAAATAGCCCAGGGTTATATGACTAGTGAAGGCTACCAGGTGTTAAATTAGAGAACAGAAGACATTGGGATGTTCAAGCATGGTTGTAATGCAGGTGAGGTTGCTTGGCCAATCATATGTCCACCTTGTTGGGGTTGGGGGGCTGTGAATGACATCAGGGTGAAATCCTTTTTATAATATCTAATAATAACCCCTGAACACTAATTTTCGTTGCCTTGTTGTGGTCGGTCGGCGAGACGGCGGGCCAAACAAGGCAACGTAGCTGGTTGCATGAACAACGACTAAAAAGCAGGACTTTTGGTTTAATTTGGAAGGACTAGGCCTAATCCAGACTAAGTCTCTTAAAGCTGCAGCTTCCCCTCTGCGGGATTACGAGTGGCGTCTTTAAACGGATGAGACGCTTATCGGCGCCTCCCTCGACACTTTGCCCCCCCGCCTCACAAATTAAACCCTGTTCCCTATGTGGGCCACTACACCAAGGCCAGAGGGCAGTGCCCTATATAGGGTACCATTTGGGATGTGGTGGTTTTTAATAACAACTTTTTAAAATGGGATTGGGAGGGCTGCAACGTCACAGAACGTGGACAGTTCTATTTTTATTATCCGTGTCACACGACAAATGATGTCTAAAGACAAATTTGTGTCTAAAGACAAACGATATCTTTGAGTTTTATAATAATAATAATAATGATATTATAAAGGCAAATAAACTTCTAATATGTCCGAATGAGCAAACACAAACTCACACAAACACACAGACACACACACCAAGGTTTTATGGCAGTAAATAATATCGGGTGGGTGGTTGGTCCAGGTGTTCACTACTTATATATAACTGAATTTGACACAAATACTCAGGTTTATATGAAAAGAAAAACATGTATTTAAGCCCAAATTGGAATATACTGTATATTAATACTTTAATGTCAGTGGCAAATGGGATCAAAACATCATTTGGAAATGTGCATTAATGCTAAAATTTGATTCTTTGTAAATGTACAGCCTTCACAAAATACACCCACTGTTTTTGTAAACAACTTGCAATTTCTTTCAGGAAATGGGTTGACATGAAGGAAAAACATCTGATAATTTCTTCCCTCGCAGAAAGGATGTTTTTCATGACATTGAGTTCCTGTGCATTATTTGTTACCTGTTTGTGTTGTGATACTACACTCCGCTAATAAGTACAGCACCTTTAGTGAATGTCAGCAATTGTGCTAACGCAGATCTTATTCTTATGGTTATATCCAGAAACAGAGTTTGTTTTGAGGGGGGGCAGGGGGGTAGGAGTGATAGCTGCCTTCTACGTCCGAATCCCCCCTGGTAAATTGCAGTTCTTCTAATGAAGTGTTGTTTTTGTAGTGCTGGTTGACTGGCTATCACATGGTTGCCAAGGGAATAGGCAACAATCTAGCGCTTGCTACCCAAAGTGTTGTTTGAGACGCTCTGAATGTGCGAAGCCGTACGGGAAAAAGTCCAAAAGATGTAGCTACTCTCTTACTGAAAAGCATTTGATGGATGGAAGCAGCTGCTAGAATGAGGCAAATACTAAATGTAAATGTGCAGGCGTGAATCCCTCATGAACACGGCATGAGGGCCTCTGGTTCTTGGGGGCGAAGGGAGAGCAGGGCACAGGAGACAAGCTAGAAATAGAAGGTGCTCCCCTGTGTGTGTGCGTGTGTGTGTGTGGATACTTGTTTACGAGGTGACACCACATTCTGACTTGGCTCATTAGCACTTGGCTGCACCCACCCTAACTCTCTCTCTCTCTCTCTCTCTCTCTCTCTCTCTCTCTCTCTCTCTCTCTCTCTCTCTCTATATATATATATATATATATATATATATATATATATATATATATATATATATTTATATATATCTATCTCTGCCCTCATTCCCAATATACATAAATGTATGCACAAGCACAAACTAACACACAACATCACATTAACTGATGAGCGTAAAGCGAGAGGCGTGGTTACACTGCCGAAAGATGTAGAGAATCGATTCGGGTTGCTGTGAATCTGCAGCTACAGTACTATGCCGTTCCCTGGGAATCATCTAAATGCAATCACAGGTCTGTTAGTTGTAACCTTACAACATATGCCATCTTAGTGGGTTTGCAAAAATTGATTTATTGGGAGAGGGTGTTGAGTTTAGAAAAAAACTCAAGATAAGTTCTATTATCTAAATTGTTGTGCTCAACTTCACCTCCAGCCCCTCCTGTACCTCTACCCCATCTCTCTCCTCCTCCTTCCTGTCCTGGCTCTCCCTGTCTCCTCACCAAACTGCTCAGCCTGACCTTTGCTGCATTACAGTTAATTATTGCCGTTGCCTTGTCCATGTAAACCATGTCCATCTTAAACCACACTGCTAATTACAATGGATTGAAGGGACAGGCATTCTATTCCACACCAGCCCTCTGCCGAGTCCTAAATGGCTTTCTATTCCCCATAGTGCCCTTAAAATTTGCTTGCCCTGGTCAAAAATGAGTGCACTGTAAAGGGAATAAGATACCACTAGGGATTTCTCCCCACCGTTGACTTCAATGTGGGTGAGCTACACCCTAGAATAGGTTAATTTGGGTAACGTCGTAATAGTAATTAGAGCTACGATCATTAACATGGGTAGTTTGAATAACAGTAAGATCACACTATTAGCAATGAGTAATTGGGCCCAAATTACCCATGGTGCACGTAGAACAAAGCTAGATGCAAATGAGGGGAGAATGTATTGCCAGACACAATGAAGGTAGTAAGATGAAGTGAGAAAGACATGGAGAGAGAATGTATAGTGCTTGTTGTGTAATGGTTGTACAATGCTTGTTGGGTAATGCTTTTTGGCAATTAGCGCAAGTTCAGTTCCTTGTCATCTACGCTACCTGACTACAAAACTACAATGTGTTTTACCAATGGGATGATATGACAGAGGTATTTTCTAAGATGTCTTCAATTGACCATCCGGATAGGCTCAGAGTACCACTGCAGGTGTCAGATCTGTTGAATTTGACGGCCAACAAGTTAGTACAGGAAGTAATAATTTTCAAAGCTTCCCAAATGAACGCAGGGCCAGTCAGAGCACGCTTTTGGCTGGCTCTTGTAATGAGTCTAAGAGGGGCCCAATTATTCTACGCATGTTAAAAAGAACCAGATTATGTCTCTTCCTTCTTGCTTTCTGTCATTCTTTGACATTTTTCATCCTAATATCTTCTGATAGAGCCTGGGAAGAAAAACCTCTCCGTAATAGTAAGGATCTGTGGACAAAACTCAAAAGAAAGTTTTTTCACTTTCCCTATGTGTGTGGCACATTAGCTCACTTTCGTGTTGAATGTCGCCTCAGAAGACATAAAGAAAGCTTTTAGAGATGACCATTGCCTTTGGGCTATGGCTGTCTTGACCTCCCAGCACTGACACATTTTACACAACACATTACTACAAATGAGCAGGCGCTATGATGTCTGGTTATTTACTGAGATTGCCCACTGAATAGAGGGTTATCGGTATTGTACCGCCATGCAGTCTCAAATTTGTATCTTCTTAGGCCTGCAGTTCAGCCCAGCAGTTTTCAGCCTTCCTCTCCCCCTCTCTTTCTCCCCCGCTCTTTCTCCCCCTCTCTTTCTCCCCCTCTCTTTCTCCCCCTCTCTCTCTCCCCCTCTCTCTCTCTCTCCCTCTCTCCTCCTCTCTCTCTCCTGCTTAACAACGTGAGCCTTCTTCTATCAACTTTGCCAGTCGGGTACAAAGAAGGAGTGTTCCATTGTGTGCAGATTTCTTCCTATTTTCATTTAATTAATTCCCAAGATTACAAGTAAAAGCACGTTAGATATCTACGGGGCTAAAAAACAAGGATTCCTCAATCCGCTATAGGATATCAAACTACACCAGCCTGCAAGGAATTAAATTGCCTGTTAATCAGGAAGCCATGAATAACAAAAAAGATGAATAACATTATTCCACCCTGGCTGCCATGTTATTTCACCCAATCTGCATAGGAGAAGATAAACATCAACCTCTAAGATATGTTTTCAGCAGATAACCAATGTGTGTGGAGTATAACATAAGACACACACAATGACAAACACACATAGCCCTGCCGATAAGCCACAGAACGACAATTACATCAAGTTGGTTTACGGTGGGATCTTTATTCCTAGTCAAGATGTGGCAAGGTTTCATATTAATTCATCGACAGGCAAATTGTTTAATTCTGTAGAAATGGAAAAATGCAGACAGCAGATTTTGTTCAAGCCATAAATAAGATGGTATCAGGGTCTGGATGTTCACCGTGACATGGTGACTCCTGCCTCTCTGCAGTCCACAGACTGCATGACTGCAATACAGAATGGGGGATCCAGGAGTGCCGGAGAGCCCGGCCTGCTGTTGTTGTTTTCTATGACCCTGGCTTTCCTCTCTGTCTGTAAAAAAACCTGTCCCCCGCCAAAGACAGGGCCTAATACAAATTAAATTAAATCAAGTCAGTGTAGGCTAGGCTAATCCCTATGTGTTTCGGTGGTTTGAAATCCCCCCAGTGAACGGACGGGTCAAGCCCATGCATCTGGCCCCCTTACCGCCCTTGCTGCGTACTCAAGCTGTTATGCTCTTGCCGTATGCGCCCTAACTGCTCTCAAGTGTACCCATGGTTATGTATATCATTGGAAACCTTTGCACTCCCAGAGCACAACATTTGCAGATTTCATTCGAGGGTTTAACAAACCTCATGACCAGAGGGGCAATTAACATAAATCTTTTTAAATAGGGTTTAAGGAGCCTCACAAAACATTAAAGTAATTTTAAAGCAAAGTACTCTTTATGTCACAACCAAAGAAAGCAGATATGAAATGCGCAGCTTCTTTCTGGTGATGTTGCCGGGAGGGTATAAAGCAATTATAGTCATTATGTAAGAGTTAGTGTAGTTATTCTATAGGAGTTAGCATAGTTATTCTACAGGAGTTAGCATAGTTATTCTACAGGAGTTAGCATAGCTATTATACAGGAGTTAGCGTAGCTATTATACAGGAGTTAGCATATCTATGATACAGGAGTTAGCATAGCTATTATACAAGTGTTAGCATATCTATTATACAGGAGTTAGCATAGCTATTATATAGGAGTTAGCTAGCTATTATACATGAGTTAACATAGCTATTATACAGGAGTTAGCATAGTTATTATACAGGAGTTAGCGTAGTTATTCTACAGGAGTTAGCATAGCTATTATACAGGAGTTAGCGTAGCTATTATACAGGAGTTAGCATATCTATGATACAGGAGTTAGCATAGCTATTATATAGGAGTTAGCTAGCTATTATACATGAGTTAACATAGCTATTATACAGGAGATAGCATAGTTATTATGCAGGAGTTAGCATAAGTACTGTACAGGAGTGAGCATTGTTATCGTACAGGAGTGAATATAGTTGTCCTTCAGGTATTAGCATATTTGTAATACAGGTGTTAGCATAGTCTTCCTACAGGAGACTTCACAGTTATACACAAGTTAGTGAATACACAGTTATCTCACAGGAGTTGGTAACCAAGCTGCTACGCCCGTCTGTACAGATGTGTAAGTGACATGCTGGAGGAGGTAAAGCGGCTCCTGTCAAGCCCACTGCTTGGTGACAACTGCTTAGTTAGGCCAATCCCCCACCTCAAACAAATATGAGACCCAGATGTTTGTCATATTTGTATTGACAGTGGATTGGTGGGGATCACTACTGGGAGAGTCGTGATTGGAGCTGCCTTGTTGTGGTTTGAAGCCACAGATCCCTGCCCGTTGGTCTATTAAAAGCAACCTCTCCTACACACGTTTTCAATGATTCATTGGTTAGTGAACCACCCTACTGCGTCCACCTTTCACCCCCGGCACTTTGAGCACATACATTAAGGCTCTCGAAAGGGTGACACGAAAGTGAATATGTAGCAGTGTGGCACAGCTGGTGCGCAGGTAGTTTGTATCATTTTGTTGGATTGATGGGACTGAAAAGAAATGTGAGTGGTTTAGAACTGCATGTGTTTACATGACGCTTTTAGCACCTGCCCTCACGTTCTGGCTAGCATCTACCTAAACCGTCTCTTGGGCCGCTGAGTGTAGCCTAAGCCCCAATATGTAAACACAGTGTGTTTGAACTAGTATTCGAGGGGCTAGCAAGACCCCTCCCCTGTTTGCCGAAGTGGTTCCCTCTGGTTTGTGTGGAGGCCCTAGTGTGTCTGTTGTGTCTCTCATCCCATACCAAGTGTATGATGAAGTCATGTCAATAACAAGGCCCATTCAATCCATCTCAGAGTGAGAGCATCCATTCACCCCAGCCTCACACTCTGTAATGAGCTGCTGCAAATCTCCATCCAACAGAAATGCCTCCTGGAAAAAAAGATGCTTGTCATCCTGTCAGGGACTGACGAGCGAGGGGGGGGAAGAAGGTGAGGGAGAAACGCATATTCATGCCAAGACGTGGGTAACCATACATAATGGAAATTTCGGCGCATTATGTAGGCATACTTACGATATGCCCAAGTAAAAAGTTTTTTATGTATAGAATCTCTGTTCTACCACAACACTTCCAAGAATAGACTAATCGTTTAAGTACTTGGGGAATGTTTAGTTCAGGGATAATATGCTAGGTTAGTGAGGTTAAGGGTAGGGTATAGTTAATGTAAACTTAACCTTTTTTACGTTTCGTAAATGTACGAGGCATGCGTTTTCCTGCCTCCGGAATCATCACACGTGGACATATGTTTTTTTACGATTTTGTACGTATCGCCATGAGAACAGCCTGGAGGGAGAGAGAGACTGAGAAAGAGGGTGAAAAGGATATGAATAAAAACTGAGTAGGGTGGAATCTAAAGAAACAGACCCACATGGCTAGCACCTTCCCTGCTACTAGTTACTTTAGAGGGAAAACAATGGCCTTTCCATCAGCCCCCACCATGAGGCAGCATATTGTACTATCAAGCGGTTTGATTTAAATTGGCAAACAGAGTGCACCATCTTTCGATTGATTGCTCTCCCTACGCCCACAATGAGAGCAAAATTTCCAACAATATGTACTGAGAACGTGTTTATCCAGTAATTCAATAATGTGCATTAACTAAAGGTTTCGGTCTTTCGCAATCCTGTGGCTGCACACAGCTGCACTTCGAATCAAATGACTATACTCTGTAAACAGTAATACCTTATTTCGCAATGTATTCGTCTGTACTGTGCATTTGTTCAGTGTAAAGAAGCACTGTTTGACTGTAGATATTGAAGGTTCAGCCTACTTGCAGCTCCACTCTTAAGCATGGAGGATTATTAGACCTCGCAATGTAGGAGAGATGCTGCAAAGTCGCTCGATCTTAAGAATTTTGGATTAATGTGAGGGAAGGCACGTTGAGCTGCGGTGGTGGAAATCATGGGTACATTAACTTACATTGTCCCTTCTCCCCTGTTAGAGTGGGAAACTGTTCCATGCTCCAAATTGAGAAACCCCTCAGAAATTTTTACCAGGCTAATTCAATTGGAAAGCTAAAAAGGGTGATAGCCACCACCGTTTGCCACGCCTGTCGCCGCAGAAGAGGAAACTTGGTAAATCTCTGTGGATTAGACATTCTGATTAGACGCTGTGATTGGATGTACCTTTTCAGTAGTAATTCTTGAATTCCGCAAGATTTCTGGGAACATGGATACACCTGTCCACCTGTCCCAAGAGATGTTACCGGCTTTAGGGATGAAGGTGTGACTAGAGTTCTCTCTATCCTTTTTTTTCACAGTCCTGACATCCAAATTAAGGAAAATCTTTCATGACAGCCTCTGGGGAAGTTCCTACTATTTGAGTTTGATTGGGTTCCGCAGGCTTAAGAGAAAAGTAAGCCGATTTATCTTTTCAAAAAAGCGAGTATGTGATAGCCAAGTTAAGCTTTTTTTCTCCCTTACTTCTTTTAGTATGTAAAACCCCAAATCTTAATCTTGTTGCACTCCCTCTGGATTTTGCGCTGTGGACAGGAAAACAGATATGTAGCTTTGAAATGAAGCACAATCCCCCAGCCTTCCTAGTAACACACCCTTATGGAAAAACCACATGCTTTTCACATGAGAAAATCACATTATGTGCGCACATCACATGGTTTCACACAGTATGTGAACATTTCAAGGTATCACATCATAATACTCCCATTGTCATTTCATCACATGTGAAAAGCAAGTGTTTTGCCATATGGCCACACAGGTGTAACCATGGATTCTGGCCCCTCTGCTTTCCTGTTTATTTACTTCATTCTTTAACTCACCCAGGAGGGATTGACTGAAAATTTGTTTGTGAGTATGGCCTGCTGGGCGTGACATTACCCCGGTAACCTGATACTTTCATTGGCTACATTGACTTTGCCTCATTTGCATGTTACCACAGGAGGCAGAACAAGCTGACAAAGCACAACACAGGTGCTACTTCTGCTCCTCTCTGGCTCGCTTCTGACTGACATTCAGCTACAGGGGCGCGGCGGGCTAGAACAATGGTTCTCTCTAGTAAGACATCAATGAGAACCAGGCGGAAACCGACGCTCTCAGCCTCCCGGAATGCAGCGACAGACAGTCTGGACATGCGGGCCCCTATTATTTTAAAATCTTTTCATCACATTGAAAGGAAGGGAAAAGTAGCTTTGACGTTTGACCACCCCATGAATTATTCACGCCCGTTGCTATTAATGTATGTATAATTAATCACTCGCACCAAAAAAAGGAGCTGAAGTAGTGGATGCTCATGCAGGATTTCCATGGAAGTTACAGTCGGGCTGGGCTATTGTGGCTGCTACAGTACCACAGGATCAAAACAAGGGCGTGAGAGCTCTTGACACTGCTCTTTCTGTGCCCACAGATGCCAAGGCAGGAAAGAAAGAATAAAAAAGGCTCAAAATACAGCCTTGTTGGTTCCTTCCCTTAGCGTACGAGAACAAACAGTTGGTGATTGTTTCGAAACAGAATGGGCAAATATTTGTTTCGTTTTCCACAGGAAAGTAGAGAGAATAAAGGAGAGAACAGACCAGGACCGGGAAGCTGGAGTGTTGTGTTGACGTATCGCTTTCATTGTGTTTCCTCCCCCCGGCGGACCGCTTGTACAGTCGGGTTCCAAACATTGCGGACGTCGACCACGGCGGCGCGTGGTTGAGGGCAGTCATGTAATAGTGTTTGATCCAGTCTCAGTCCCTCAATGTTTTGGTCAATGATTGCTTCCCAAAAAGCGGCCCTATTTCCATTTGCCACAGTCAAAAAGAGTGCACTATGTATGGAATAGAGCATGAGTTAGGACTCATAATGTACGAACGGAGTAGCACTACCACACTGCCTACGGCTACCAATAACATAGGAAAAAGCATTTCTTAGCTGAGCTTTCTGAAAGCCATTACCACATTTCCTACTTGCAGAAGAAAAAAGAAATCACTTGCTTTCATAATATGATTAATTCCCAATTGAAGCAAATTTATTTTGAGTTGGAGGCTTGAATTGACAGGTGATGAAGCGAAATGATGCCATGGTCACAGCAGGTTATTTGTCACTTGTACCAATTGTCACGATTGATGGGACGTAATTGTAGTTTGCAGGCTACCGGTTGATATTAAATGGTAGCAAGACCCATTGTATCCATCACTGGCTGGCTGGCTTTAGAAGTAACCTGTGTAATCCCATTCACTAACACTACATGTTTGGTGCCTATTTCCCCTCTCTTTTACTTGTTGAGCCTCCCAGAGGGGGCGCGGCCTTCTCCATATGAAGAGGAAAATCCATATCCAGGCAGATGGTAGAGGAATGATAGGTAACTCTATACGGGTGTGAAGTTTGTGAGGTCTGTGTGCTGGTGAATCGTACAACAGTGTTTTAGAAGGTGATATTAGCCAACCAGACACAGGCGTGTTAACTTTTGTTCAACCTCTTTCATTGGTAAAACCTTCCTGCCGCATGCTGGGGGTGATCTGTTGTGTTGTGTTAACGTGTTTATTGTCATTGGAGGGAGCCAGGTTTGGTTAGTAGTGCTGTAGCAGACGGTGTTAGTGACGGCGGGAGTGCTAGCAATGGGGTGTGAATGTTGTCTGAGAAGGGGTTTATGCAGGTAAAGAAACAAATGTGTGACATAATTAAGAGACAGTCAGCGTGCATCAGGCCTGGGGCAATGTATTAATTTCCGTAGAAACTAAGGCCTGAGCATTTCAGCATGAGCAGTTAAGTTGGAGCATTTCAGAGTGAGCATTTCAGCGTGAGCAATTCAGCCTCAGCACATGCATTTCATTTTGAGCATTTCAGCACGAGCATATCAGCGTGAGCATTTCAGCATGAGCACTTCAGCCTGAGCATTTCAGCGCGAGCATTTCAGCGGGAGCCGTTCAGCATGAGCAGTTCAGCACAAGCATTTCAGCACGAGCATTTCAGCCTGAGCATTACAGATTGTGTTGGTATTTAGCAAAAGCGGGTTGTGTGATAAATCGGAACATGGACACAGAAACCGCTTTGTTCTACAACAATGTAGGAGCGGGCATACATGCATCTAAAACAGGCTTTTACTTCAGTTACTGATCTTTCCTGCTGCAGACCTTCTTTCTTGTTTTCTTCTAACCTCCTGCTTCTATTCTAAGTCGGGCCTGGCAATATGGCTGCCACTATTTCAAATTTGAAATTACTTGCTTCTCTCACAAATCCCCCCGCCCTAAACCAAGCCATCCTAAGGAGTAGATAAACAACATTGCTCATTATGGGTAACATTTCCTTCCCTGTTGACTGAATGGATCCTAAGCCCCTGCTATGAGTCAGGGCTGAGACTGCAGGACAGAGGGTGTGAAGGACCAAATCAGGCGTAAAAAATGTGCCCGATGGAACATCATCAGTCAGTTTTAATTGAGGGCCCCTTTTTTTCTGCTGTTTCTCCACATCGTTGATATTGTGGAAATATGTTCTTATTTGTTGATGGAGAGGGAATGATGTAGCCAGGGGATGTGTGGCTCATGACTGATACAGCTTTGGCCGTGTGTTTGCCGAACAACTTGACAGGATTAGAGTCGCGCATCCATGACAGACAAGGATATTTTTCTCACTGCTCTTTTTTTCTTTTTCTAAACACGTTTTATCTACCGCCACTCACTCCCTCCCTCCGACCAAATTTCAGCAAGGTTTTCAGTCATTTTGAGTTCATTTCACTCTTCTGAAGTAAATTCATCAGCTAACTAATAGGCATTTTATCAACAGCACGGAAAAACAAGGACACAGCGCAATAATTAATAAATTAAGTCAAAAATGTGCCGCTTCAATTAGTCAATTAATTATTATTTTTTCTTCTTCCATCCCTTGTGTAAATCCAACTTTAATTGTGTTGCTTGATGTTTTTGGACTTAGCAGTCATAAAAAAACAACTGAATAATATGTGTGACAGCAGTTTCTGTTTTCCTGACACCTGCTGAAAATGTCTGTAGCTTGTCCCTCCTCACGGCCTTGTCCTCCATCACTCACACAAACACAGCACTCTCTTTCCGTCTCACCTCTTCTATACAGTACAATAAATACGCTTGCATCCGGACTACCGAACCAATTGTTATGCTGGGAAGGAAGGGAAATCATATCTCACAACACTGACTGAGCAGGCAGATTGCTTTTCCTCTCTACTGCTGCGGCATCAGCTCCTCCGCGGAGAATCCTGTGGGTGCCCTTTTTGATGGGAGGAAACGAGAGAGGAGGAGAGGGGAAAATGATGGAGGCCTTAGGGCCGTCAGGCCAGGAGAAGTCTCTTTGGGGGGGTCTCACACACCTCCCTCCTCGCTTTCACACTGACCCCCTTATCAGTCATCCAGTGACGAGAAAATGACCAATGGTGCTTTCCCCTCGACTCAAATTCACTAAACCCCCCCTTTCGGATGAAAACGAAAGCAATAATGGGAATTGAGTTACTCCGGGTGCAAAAATTTGGAGCCACTCGGATCACAACAACACATTTTCCAACCTGATTAAGTAGCCATTTGCGGCGGGCTCACGGTAGTTAGACGGGCTTCTCATCCTTCTGCCTGAAACTCAACCTACCGAACAAGAAATATTGACATGGCCTTCCCTGCTTTTCTTCATAGAATGCCGCCCGCCCTGCTAATATATGCACCCAGATTCTCCCTTAGAACAACATTCTCCAGAGGGCCTCCTAAAAATGCATTATGTGGGGTTGTGCCCTCTTCTGTTTTGTGTTTGCTAATTGCCATTGATAGCAGAGAAGATGCGCTCGCTTTATAGTCACTCATTTGACTGGTGGATAGATTCCCTCGATGGAGCACAGATCTATTTCAACTGTTCTACTGTACAGTTGAGTGGCAGGTCACCATCCTTTTGACCGCAGAAAACATAGTAGAAAAGTAATGGCTTAAGATGAACTGTAGTGAAGCATGATGGGTGCATTTAGACATAAAGTATAAGAATATCATAAGAATACACTTTATTTCTTGTATTCCCTTGTAGAACTAACTTTGCTGATATATACTTCATGAAGTAAAAATGCACCTATTACCTGTTTCTTGTTACTTATTTTTTGTGTACTGGTCTAAGGTCCCTTTTTTAGTTGAACACCCTAACTGTGATTCCCTCTAGTTAAGAATGTCTGCAAAATGACTCAAGTGGAAATACTCTCCTGATCACGAAGCCCAGCATATGGATCTCTGGACCACCACAGAGCCAGAGAATCATCCCACCCTCGTCCTCTCTCCTGGGGCTACACTCAAACGCCGTGCTTTCCCATTCCAACCTAATTACAGTGGCTCGAGCCAGACTAAGGCTCATCAGGAAATGTGTATGCTGTCTCTTTAATGAAGTTTTCACCCTGTAACTCCCATCACGCATGTTCATTAGCCCGTATTCACCCTCGCTGGAGGCCCAGGCTGGATGGAGAGCCAGGCGCCATAATGAGTTCTGACTGGTGCTCTCTCTTGTTTTCTCTCTATCTTTTCATGTATACTGTATTCAGTATTTAAAAAATATATATTATATATACAGAGTACATATGGGATATATTAATTCTTATATCAGCCAATCATCGAGCCAATATGTGATTGTGCACTAAATAGGAATTCAAAAGGCTGTTCCAACATGATTTCCTTGGTGGTAAATTGTTGGGCTTTAATTAGACATAGGGGGGATAAGCGTCCTGCCACAGCTAACTGCTAACCTTCAGTACATTCCGATTGCATCACAATCTTGCAAATCTCAAACAGGAGGCTGCTTGCCCTGCCATCTTCCCTAATTACAATCTTATTTTGATACAGAGGTAATTATCCAGCGTGGGGGAGAGATGGCGAACAATGGCCGAATTTTGTAAGCGATTGAATGTGTTTTGGCAGGTCAAGTGTTGTGGACTAACATGATATTTCAAACTTATATTATCTCTGTCTTTCAGTTGGTATCATTGTAATATGTCAAAAATTCTGACATATAACCATTGTAGTACTGCTGTAGCTTTATGAATGTGATTATTCAGACGACATTCGGTGATAGCGGTCTGTGAAACTTAACACTCGACTTAGACAATGATTACAATAATTACTACTTCTGTGACAGTACAGTGTTCTTAATGCCGTCGAATTTTGACACACCAAGTTCTTCTGAGAATGATAAAGCTTGCTTTCTGCCTGTCTTTGAAGCTGGAAAGAGAAAAATTGCAGGGCCACTAAAGACTTAAACAAACATAGACATGGATTTCCCTAGCATTAACAAGCTGTTCCATTGTTTTCAAAGACCACAGCGGGTCAACACAGTGCCATTTGCCAGAGGTAAACACGACTCTGGAAGGCCGCTGTGATCTGCCTGCCTCATCGCTGCTGTTCGGCGTCTTTTAAAGACCTTCTCTCCTGTCTTCTGTCTCAGCTCTCCTGGTTCTCGCTTGGCTTTTTAATGAGGAGAGGGGGGGAATTTCACAGGGTGTTTTTAAGTAAGACAGGAAGAGTAGTTGCTGCTTAGGTAGTATCTGAGAGGGATCCTGAGAAAACAGTAACCCCAACATACAGTATAAAAGCTATTTCCTTTAGTCTCTTCTGTGTTGTGGTTTTAATTTTGCCTACACAGCTTGGACTGGAGTCACTACACTTTGTGCAAGTGTTTCAGAAAAAAACTAACTAGCCAGCAACTTTGCTGTCAAACTCGCGGCCACTGTTTAATGTGAAATTGGTTTGGTCAACCTGCATCGTTTCTTCAACGTTGCACAATCATCAGCAGGACAAAACAGGTAAAAATTGTTCCTCATTCAATACTCAGTTTCCAGTATTAACCTTCGTGCTTGTCAGGGTGACTGTGTTTGTCTATACTGGGTTGGAAATATCGACTCCATCTCTCTGTCCCTTATCCAGTCTAGCATATAATCAGTCTAAAAAGTGGAATTTAAGAGGAGTGATGGCCTTTTTTTCTCCTCTTCCCACAGGAAAACACCTGCACCTTATCAAAGTATGTTGAAAAGGGGTCGGATCATGGGCCGGCTGTGGAACTCCTTTGAGAGTGTCTTTTGATAGCCTCTTGACATCTTATCTGGGGTGTGAGTGGATGTTGGCCAGGCACAAGGGACTAACTGTTCAATGGCCCCTCCCACTACCCTGCCAGTTCAATGCTTGCTACAGTAGCTCAGTGTACTTAGGCTTTCTATAAAAGGGGACACGTTTTTTATTTTTGAATGCAGGAAGATTTTAAATCAGATTGCCTCACTGTCCTCTGTCTTTCTCTTGTGTCAGAACTGCCCTGTCTCTGTGTAGGGGGGAGTGGGGGGGTTAAAAAAACGTTGAACGCACGATGCCTTTGAACTATGTGGGTCAGAGATCCATCGTATGCAGATGGCTCCGTGCTTGGCTTTTCATCTGCAATTGCCGAAAGTTAAGATTCCCCCTGGTGCGCTCTTAATTTCGTCTTCTCCTCTTAAACTTTTATTTATTTAATATTCATACATTCCCATTTGCTCGGGAGCTGTTTGGGGGAGAGAGGGTGGGGGGGCTTCTCCTTCTTCCTCCTCTCCCTCGTTCCGTTGCACTGCGCGATGCACCGTCCTCCCTAATGATCCCATTTGAAAGAAGACTGCACTCTGACAGAGGACGAGAGACAGACGAGAGAGAGAAAACGGAGGGAAGGGGGGGTGGGGGGCACCGCTCACTGCAGCACTCTACTCACACTCTCTCTCTTTTCAGTCTCTGTCTCCGCCTCTCTTTCCATCTCTGTCTGTGTGTGTGCTTTGAAAGAGAATTGCTTCCGCCTCTGAAAGCTGAGGATTGCTCACCGGGGCCCTTTGTGTAAAATAACATTTCTATTGAAAGGCAATTACCGGTGTAACATTATTTGGGTCCCTACGTAATTAAATGCATCTCTTCTGTTTTATCCTACCCACCCCCCACCCCCTCCTTCCTCAATCTTGTGTTACAGACAGAGAATTATATCGACTCCAGCTATGTCAACAGCCGAGCACACCTTATCAAAAGGTATGTCCTGATTAGGCAATTTTATTGTTTCTGCTATCACCCATTGTCATTTGTAATTGTCAGATGGTGTGGGCTGCAAATGCATGCATGTGCATGATGTGAACTGTGTTTGTTCGCTGTATTTCAAACAAATGGACAAAATCACAACTCTAGCTCAAAATTTGATTTCTAAACTGATTAAACTTCTCCCTCCCTACTAGGTTACATTTCCGACTGTGTTTCATAAAGGCACCAAATTTGAAATGATTATGAATAATTTCATCAATTTCCATAAAAACAAGTATCCATATTTGCACTATAAGCAATAAGTCTTTCCAATGTATGCCTTTTAAAATTATTTACATATCAGAATAAAAAAAAATTCCAAGAAAATCTTTTCCTTAAATGGGATTTTAAAATCGCAAGACTTGCTGCACAGTTCAATCTTAGTGTTAAAAAAAAAAGTTCAGTTCTACTACCAACGTAAACATAATGAAGGTAATTTCACTCTGCCATTTTAAGAGTGATGAGCTCAAGGGTGGTCATTGTAATGCAGGTGCATTCCTAAGTCTACCTGAGGCAGGATATTAGCTGGTTTAGGGGGATGTGAATTCCTGTGACTGGGGGGTAGTGTAGACAGTCCTAATGATACCCTTCAGTGGAAGGTTTGTGGCACGGACAACAATGCCCCCTTTTTCTACATGCAGCTACCGAGTATTCCAGTTTCCCTTTGTTTGAGACCATACCTGGCTTTTTTTGTTGTTGCTGCTGAAAAGCCACTATGGCAATTTCCCTCCAAAAAAGATCCCTGTGTTTATGTAAACAAAGATCACTGAAATGCAGGTCCTTGACAGAAAACTACAAAGCTATCCCCCTAGGAGTCTCTAGCCCTGTGGTCTGGGACAGCTGCAGTTACACTGATACAATCAGCCAGAGGACAGGCCAGCATTACCTTTAGTGTAGTCCCTTTCTCTGCCTGCCTCTCGAGGGATAACTACTGTTTTGGTTCTTTTGTCTCTTCTGAACGTCCTCTCTGCTCCCCACTTCTCTGCTTTACATGGACCAACATGCCCTCCCTCACTCAATTTCAGTGTTTGCTAACATAGCACAATTTGGTCAAGTGTGGGGATGGCAATCAGAACGATGCTAATGTTTACACTACGTAGCTGTTGATTGGCTATCTTTTAGATGCAATCTATTCACATACTTGTAATATTTCCAGTACCTCTTTTTCCGTCTTGGAATTCTTGATTATCAAAATGACTGTGAAACTGTCGAGTGATTGCTTCCAGTCTTAAAAAGAGGACTGTGTGATTTCTAAAACTCAACAATGGAAGCAGTTTGATTATTTTGAAAACAAGTAATTGGGCATTGGCACATGATAGCTGTTCATCAAGCAAAGGTTATATAATTACATAAATTGATTTCAATTAACACTGAGGAATGTAAATATCCATGAGTGGGTAGTTGAAGCCACAACCATCAATACTAGAGATGCACTTGAAGTCAGTGTATTTATATCCACACTGTCTCTTTAGGAAATGGGCCGTAACACCCTGCAGCTTTTCTGCTACACTATCAGCAGAGTTTAAAAATGGCCTCTTAATCCCAAAAAACCCAAACAGTGTTATTCTGTGCCTCCATCACCAGCAACAACAACACATAGCTGAAAGTGCATTCTCCCTGCAGAAATAAGATGTGAAAGTAGTATCTGAAGTTGTGTCCTTCTAGAAACCTAAGACCAGAGTTAAGAGTACTTCAGAAGATGCCATACTGCTCCTTGTCTCAAGGTTTTGAGTGCCCTGAGACACATTAGATCTAGCAGAATAGTAAAGAGGTTCTCAAAATGGCTTTAGCATGTGATTCTATTTGGAACAATATTTAAAGATTTAAATTACTTTCTAAATTAAATTAATTTATTTTACTTCCTTAACTGACATATGAAACAAAAGTTTTGGACATATTTAAATCTGAATATGGGATGGTTTGAAATGAAAGAATGGAAAGTCTTTGTCATTAATTGTGATTTATTTTTTATTAAAATAAAATGTACGTTTTGTGGATGTACAGTATGAGAGTGTATGGTTGGAGTGGAGATCAGTTAGGGTTAACTATGATCACAGCAGCAGTGGATGATGGATAACTCAATGTAGATGGGTAAATGTTGTTGTTATACAATGGACGTCCTATATTAACCCTATAGAATTGGATATAAAAAAGCAAGACAGATATGAGAGAGAAACAGAAGAATGGAAAGTATGCAATTGTTTTCCTGTTCAAATTACAAGCTTATTTGTTCAAGAACTTCATCGAACTTCTTTCTCGCTTAGTCTAATTTAAAGCCTGGGCTTTCCTTTATGTTTTAAAGGGTTCTGAATGAGCATGCACAGACAACTTTGGGGGGCCTCATATTTTGTAGCTTAAGAAAATAGAGCAGCATTTGTAAAAGAAAAAATAACCAGTTTGACACAACATTTTGCCAATACTAAAGGTGACTTGCATAAGCCTGTTCTTTATTCGAAGAGCAGTTTTGTTCCAGTTACTAACGACCCCATTTTCAAACCAGGCGACCAAACATGAGGCCTCAACCCCTGGTTTGGGAAACGCTAATCTAATGAGACAGGAGAAAGGTGGGAAAAATGGGTGGAGAAATTAATGAAAGGCAAAGACAGAGATGTAGAGGTAGTGAGTGTCTGATAGGATTCGGCATGACAATAATCAACAACCTCCACCTCTCACCCTCTCCTTCCCTCCTTCTCTCCCTCTGTAGCACCTCGACATTCAAGGACCTGGAGGGCAACAGTCTGAAGGACAGCGGGCATGAGGAGAGCGACCAGACGGACAGCGAGCACGACGTGCAGCGAGGCCACTACATAGACACGGCTGTCAATGATGTGCTGAATATGAACGTGCCCCCCAACGTGTGCCAGCTGCCCGACCAAGGTAGGAGAAAAGGTGTGTCTTTGTGGAACTCGTCATTCATTCCTTAATGTTGAAGCTCCCTTTTATGCTCCTGCTCAAATAAAGCTATGGCTTGCGTGTGTGCAAACGCGAGTGCACACACTGATAAACAGGCGCCCTAGAATCCGAATCGCATCCGTCAGATTCTCTGTAAAAGCTTGTGTGTATGAGAAAAGGAGCTTGTGTGCCGCTTGCTTAGTGCTTCTACCCCAGTGCATTTAATGGCAGCGTCCTGTCCACTGTCAGATAAGCACTTCAGACCAAGAGTTCGCGTGTCCGTAGAATTCCAAAGCATTCCATTTATTTTGTGTGTGTGTGTGTGTGTGTCTGCTTACACACGAAAGCAGAGCAGCGTCGTTCATAGCATTCTACCTCGCTCTACAGATAAGGGCTCCTCAGATCTGTTTAGTGCAAATAACACCTTAGCACTCCCTTTGATGTGCTGGAACTAACTCTGCTAAGGCTCCAAATGTAAGGGGGTTCCCTACAAGCCGATTCTAGCCTTTGATTTGAGATTCTGTTAACATTATTGACTGATAGCAGGCCCTGCCCCGGTCTGTCTGAATGTATACGGCTGTGGTGTCTGACTTCTGACGTGCTCGATTGGTGGATAGCAGGAGCAATTAGTCTGACAGAGGTGGAAGGGCGGGGGGGTAAATCTACGTATCGCATGGAAAGCTCTCCCATGCATTATTCAGCGGGATCGTTTAGCCGAGTGAACTACTGTTTATGTTTCCTTGGCCGACTTCTGCCGGTTTAGAAAGACATCCAACTCCCTGGCCGTGGGGGATGTGGAAGGTGTCGCGTACGATGACCAGTCGTCTGATGGTTGGCAGTTTCCTCCGTTGTAGACTAGCAGACAGGGAAAGGTGGAAGGGGACAAAATGGGCAGAGATTCAGAGAAAGAGAGAGGTAGTGGATGGAACAGGCGCAGACCTGAAGAATTCAATTGAAACACATTCTATTGGAGGATGCGTGTGAAAGGCTAAGGCTTATCATCAGAAATGCGGAAAGAGGAAATGGATGGAGAATTTCAGAGCAAAAGAATGAGAGAAAAAATGAAATTGGATAGGAAATGGCACCATCCTGTGTGTTGGCATTGTGTGCAGCAGGACTTGTTTACCTTGCTCAATGGAAACACACACAGGTGCTCTGGCTTGGGAGAGCTCAGAGCAGACCAGTTGGTGTGTGACCTTAGAATGAACAGGAGCCATTTCTTATTGCAGTTAACAGTGCTGTTTTTTTGTCAAGAGATGAGGAAGCTTGTGATTTGCCATGCTTTGTTTGGTCCCGATGAATGGGCTTTTGGTCAATAGGGAATAAAACATCTACATATAACCCAGAATGCTTTGATTCATAGTGTATTTTTGGTTTGTTTAAGTTAGCAACAAAGGAAGGAGATAATATACAGGACATGATGAAATAATTAGATTTTCACCCGAAAAAGTGATGTCCAGTGAATTAAGTAACACTTCCAACAGATTTTGAAAATCTTTATTTGACATGTGGATTAATGACGCACTCCTTTGCCATGAATGCTCAAAGGAATTTATTAGTGATCTCCTCATTTCACTTTTCACAATGGGGAAGTTTTTAGCTTCACATAATGTGGGTTGATGCATAAGCCATTTTTCCCCATGTTACAGAATATCATGTCTTGAGGAGAGACTGCATTGTTTGGTCTCTTCTGTGTCCATTTTCATCTAGGAAGGCATGTTGTGCGTCTGGCTTTGTGGCAGGCGTTAGTCAAGCATGGGTTGAAATGTTGTGATGAGTGTTCGGTTGGAGGGGGATCAACCGGCCGGTGCCAGAACAGGGAGTGTGTATGTGTTGGCATGCCGACACGTGCGTTCGCATCTGCGTGTTATCTGCACAGCACTGCTAGCCGCATGTACACTTGGACAGCTGCCTAGGCAGTGTCTGACAGTAATGAAAAATGATTAGTGAGTTCACCGCCTATTGGTTTACTTGCCGTAATTATTTTGCAACCCCTCTCCAGAAAAAAAAATGCCGGCGCCTCCAAAAAAAGAGGCCTACTGACAGGTCCTACGGTCTAGGGAACTCATTATTTGAGAAAATTAGAGATGGAGAGTATTACGAGTGAAGAACGCGGGAGAGAGCGATGGTGGGCGAGAGACAGGAAAAGAGAGAGGGAGATGGACATGGGTGAGAGTAAACGAGTGAAGGAGGAAAAGAGAGAAAGAGAAGGAGAGCTCTATAGGGAGGATTTGTGTGAAAAAGAAAGTCAGAGGATAATGTGTCAGGTTGGGATAAAGAGGCTGCCCCGAAACCCCCCAATACAGCTTTTCTTTCATTAACACTCTCTCTGATTGTATCTGTTTGCTAGTGAGATGGATGCACACTCCTGGAATGTAGAACGCCAAATAATCAAATAAACGCCAGTGGTAAACAGAATGGCCGAGGCTATTTCACATTGCCCTGCAGCCTCCACGGCTTGCTTCGACCAAAGCAGCGGAAAAGATAAGGGACAAAATATATGTTTGGAATTGCAATTGGATCTTCGTCGCTGTCGTTACCTGGGCTCTCCTTCTTCATCCCCAGTCCTAGTTATAATAGGCTTTTTGCTAAAGGCCATTTTCCCTCACTCGGTCGAAACAGAAGCAGCGAGAAGCACTGAACAAAATGGCTTCATTTCTCTAAGCATGTGTCCCAATTGACACTCATGTCCCTGAAGTTATGGGCCATTAAACACCAGACGAAGTGGTGCCCTAAGTAGGGAACAGGGCGCCGTTTAGAAGGCATACATTCTCTGTCTTCTCATTGTCTTTAAAGGGAGTCTGTGGAAGTGCAGCGGCATTAGGGCTTGACGGTAATGAGGGCCTGTTCATAATTATTGAATGAATTGACCGAAAGACCCCTTTACACATGCAAGAAACGTAACGACATAGCCAAATGGAATTGTCCTTCCATTACCATCTCGCTGGTCTAATTACACAGTTAAAGTGCGTGATGGGGCTCAGCTCGACTGAACTGGCACAGCAATGCTATCAAATATTCCGCTACCCCTCAGACAAGGCGACTCTTAGCGCATCGCCCAATCAACTTCAATTTTTTTTCAAGGGGATATTAGCTATTAGCCAGCAGAAATCCCTGTGATGTATTTTGTCTACGCTAATCGACTGGCAGGGCAGAGGCCCGAGTGGGGCGATTAGAATTGGTGTAAAGCAACGTTATATAAAGTTTGAACATTTCTGATTTTTTTTCACTGCTTTTGACATGAGCTTCTATGGGTCGCAGTGAAAAGTAGTGTGCTATATGCTGAAAGGTGTGCCATTCATACACAGCTTACACAGTATATACAGTATATATATAAATGTGTTAGGGTGTCTAAGTTATAGCTGGAAGCGACACCAGATGTGCAAGCCACAATGGTTTAGAGCAGGGGGGTCAATTTATGGCCCACAGGCCCTTTGATCCGGCCCGCAAAGCGATAAAAACAAATAAAGTAAATTGACATTTGAAAGGGTCAATGCGTCATAATTCTCAAAACGTATAAACTAGCATTTAATACAAATAATAGGGGTGGTTTGTGCATATGGGTTAATTACTGACAGAGATATTTTGTCTCAAATTTTGATACTTTTGGCCAACTTTATTTTGGTTAAATGAAACCATTACAGACAGAAAGCAGGAAGTGAAAATGACAAAATAGCATTTCTGCAACTAGGTAAGCTATCACCCTGCATTAAAACAGGATATTTTGTGGAGAAGAATGGCTGGTTTTTTAAAAACAAATAGGGATATAGTGAAAATATACATAGAGTATTTTATTTACTTATTTTATGTCCCGCAAACTTTGTCAATCTGGTTCTCAAGACCTGGGGACCTGCCAATGTGGATTTTACAGTGATGTTCATCATGGTTTATAAGTATTTTACAATAAGTAACTAAAAATTAAACATATTTTTTTTGTATTTTTTGGCTCTATATGACATCATGCATGTTAAGCATTCTCTCAAAAAGTTGGGTTTGAGATAATCATATTGTAACCAAGTGTCTTCTGCATCCAAAACTATAAGGCACTTCACTGTAGGACAAAGTATGACTCTTTCAGAGGCCAAAATATCAACATAGTGCCAGGCGGACTTTAACCCCTTTAGACCTTGAAGTGTTTATTATATTTGAATTATATTTATATTTTCACTCAAATGACTTTCCATATGCTTTGCTACCTTGGTCACAGGTGTCAGTGAGTAGGCTAAATTATCTTGAAACTAACAGTAGTGATTAAATTCTGAGAAGTCATACAAGGAAATTATGTTAGAAATGTAAACATTTCTGTAGGCTCCACACGTAATAGTGTGTGTGTGGGGTCATTTAATGAAATAACATTTACTATTTTTTAACACATAGCTATATAATATGTGGTCCTTCACTTGATTTCAAAAACTCAATGTGGCCCTCAAGCAAACAACGTTGCCCACCCCTGGTTTAGAGCAATGTTAAAACAAGCTATGTTCCAAAACATCCATCTAAGATAAAATGGGCAGCTTCACACAACACTGTTTAACTGACTTTTGTGTGTGAACGGAACTAATTGTCACATTCGCAAACAACCCCGGCATGTAAATGTGCTGGGAATACCTTAGATCTGCTCTTTGCTTCTCTTTTTGGTACAGAGATGAAAACATGTTTAAACACACTACAGTTACCCCATAGGACACACTCATATGCTCTGAATACGAAAGCATTGCCTTCAGTGTTTTTATTGTGATGTTTTCATGTGTTTGAACTGTACACAAGAGGTGTTGGGGGATGCAGCACAAAACTCCCCACTGGCGTTTCATTAGTTTATTTTTTTACAGCACAAACGTTTACAATTCTCACGGGCGCCGTGTTAAAATGGCATTTGCACAGGGGGATGTGCTGATACCTCTGTGCAAAGAGGGATACCCAAGTGCTTGCGCTACCCCCCCCCC